>JASANG010003886.1:0-15669 GCA_030248215.1 Enoplolaimus lenunculus
TTCGACCGTCGTGTTGCTCAACGTTTGTTCCTGAGGCATTGTTGTTACCGCATCTCTTTTATCCTGCCGTTTCCGACGGAGGCCATACGTAGAAGAGCTGGTAAACGTTTCCAACGAATCTACACGCGGACGATCAGCTGTCGGACGCATCACTTCTGCATAAGTTCGTGGGGCATCCCGCTACTCCGCATGCGCAGTCGTTGGCCTCAGTAACATTCGTGACTCAGTCATTTTGGTTGGTGACGCCGGCTTGTACACTACGCCTTTCAACGGTTGTTCTACAGCCGACCGTACTGCTTTCGATAACTTCGTCATCGACGAAGCAGACGTCGCTGCTGGCGCTTTTGTCGCCGTTGTTTTCGACGTCACTGTTGATGCACCCGACATGGCTGTTTCGTACGAAACCGTTCTGACTGTAGTATATACTGGAGAAGTCGAAGGTCTAGGCTCCTTCGAGGCTGGCCTACTCGATCGGCTAGGTGGTCGTCGTCTCGATTTCTTCGTTGTAATGAACTTGCCTTGTTCAT
Source organism: Enoplolaimus lenunculus (assembly GCA_030248215.1). Classification (NCBI taxonomy): domain Eukaryota; kingdom Metazoa; phylum Nematoda; class Enoplea; order Enoplida; family Thoracostomopsidae; genus Enoplolaimus; species Enoplolaimus lenunculus. Next base: position 528 of record JASANG010003886.1, read on the forward strand.
CACGGTAGAGTGGCGGCTTCGGCTGTTCCTGATCAGATAGTGACGCTGCCGGTGTGATGTCTCGATGCGAATATCGCGTCGGCGCGTCCAACAACAATTGGAACGTTGGTGGCAGATCGTCCAAGCTCTTCACAGGTCCAGCAGCAGCCACCGTTTCTCCCGCTTGCTTGTTGCGCTCGAGCTGCAGTTTGTGCAAGCCGTCCCAATATCGGAGAAACGTGTCAACGGCATCCCAATATTGGCTCGACCCTTCTTCTCTGGTGACGTCCCAAAGAGAAACATGATATTCGTCTGAACCGAGTTGTTCACTACCAGGATTGTCATAATCCGATTCCGACTATGACTCAGACATGGTCGAAAGATGACCACCGCTATTGTATCGAACACGCCTAACACGTTTCTTTATTCTCGACGGCGGCGGTTTGCAACGTGCAGCTCGACACAGACACGGAACAATCGCGCGTCGTCACAACCGCCCAATTGATCGCATAGGCTCCATGTTGCCTACTATGACGACACACGCGTTTAAAATAACGCCTGCCTTCATTTCTTGGAAATGCGGTTTCGAAGGTACAAAGGCATTCGGCCTCGAGTTTGCGATATTGTTAGAACACTGCCTCCGATGGCGCATCTTCTTTGGTAATCAAGGATAAACCTTACGTTGGATTCCCTCCAGGTTAACAATATGGCCATAGAGTTCGAAACACGCGGTGTCTCAAGTCCTATCAACGACAAAATTGTTATGACGGACTAATAGCGCAACCGCTACGTCCGCCAACATAACGTCACAGCCCGTGTATTTGATGTTCTTCATTAAATGTGTGTCTGTCTTGTCGTGGACAATTACGCTGCGGGGCTGTTTATGCAAATACCCCATTAACGCTTTGACAAACGGGGTTTCGCCTTTATCAATGTTGAAATAGTCGATTAGGCAAGCACGTAGCTTCGTACGCAGTAAAAATAGTCGTGCAGACTTCGCACATCCAGCGTATTGTCGTCGTCGATAAACGGTTGATCTCCACCACACGTTCCATCGCCGTACGACGCTGTGCACATCCGTTTGTCTGCACCGAGATCCCGCCATAATTTGATGAGTTTCTCATCTCTGAGGAGCTCATAGAGCTCCCATGGGAAGTTCAGACCAAACGGTTGGACATCGACGAGAAACGTAGAGCCTTCAGTCGTACCGATTTGAACTGTACGAGCGCGACTTTGCTGCGGTTTCGCAACGTGGCTCACCGCGTAGAAAATCATCTGGGCAATACGATTTGAACCCAGCCGGACATATTCGTATTGCTTCGCGAGGATGTTGAAACTCCGTCAAATTTTCGAGATGTTTGGCCTCAGCCTCGAGAAACTTCTCAAAGGCAGCTTCGCCGAGGTTGACGCCTTCGATATCCAGTGACAGGATATTTGTTCGTGAAGCTCTAATGAACTTCACGGCTTCTTTGACGTGATCACGGTAGGAGATCAACGCCACATAACGTGGGTATCCCCATTGGTGTCCAAGGACGTGGGGAGGAACCCACAACCGCAAAGCATGACAAGGATGTTTGTCATCCCGTGGTGGAGTTAACGGTTTGATCATCCGCATAAGCGTCTTATTCCAACGTTCCACCAGACTGTTAGCTTGGTGGTGGTAAGCAGAGTCCGACCGGACATTCGGTTCCGGTTTAATATCCGGCAAAAACGGATATCCGGTTCCGGTATCCGGTATAAACCTACCGGATATTTAGGATTGTGGTGCCGAATATCATAAAAACTGCTTTTTACAGGTGATCGTCAATAATATCTTGCTGCGATTACATTTCTGTGCAAGTCAAGAAGTTCAAGTTTTGATACGTTTTCAGCTACTTTTGACTTATGCAAGCGAGCGAGAGTTAAACGCATTTTTGCACTAAATAATTTCAGTTTATCCGCGGTAATTGTCAACTTTATAACAGATGAAAAATTTGAGCACGCTAAAAATACAGCGAAAAAATAAATTATTTTAACATAAAATATCCGATTCCGGTTCCGGTAAGAAATTTAACATCCGTATTCGGTAAATCATTATCCGGTCGCATCCTGGTGGTAAGGTACTAAATGATAACCGGGACCCCGCGAGATTTTGTTACAGGACCAATCACGTCCACTCCTGGCGTGTGGAATGGTTGTCTAGCCGTCACCGGTTGTAACGGACCCCTTAGATTCGGGCCTGGCTTGATACGAGCGCAAAGCACGCACTTATCGATATAGCTTTTAAGATCTTGGCTAATTGTTGGCCAGAAAAATTTTGTTAACATTTTACCAAGACTTTATCAAACGACAAATGGCCACCGCATTTCGATGTTTGGTATTGTTCCATTAACGGTTCGCGTAGTTCTAACGGTACGGCGATTTGAAAATCAATACGAACCGTTTTCGATGCTCTAGACTTACGGCCGACACAGAACAAAATACCTTTATGAATGTTGTATTTCATTTCGTTTAACTGAACCCACTATTTAACTAATGAGCATACTCTAAGTGAAATATCACCCGTTTCAGAGAATTCCATCAATGGTCCGAAATATCTATCGTTTAATTGTGCATCACGTAAGTGATCTAACCACGGACCGTCAAATACAAATGATTCTCTAACCCCGTCACTGTTCCGACCCTGGGCTGAGTCCTTGACCGGAACACAAGGCTCGTAACTTACATCTTGTGCCTTCTCAACTCCTTGTGTCGATCTTGCAGATTGTAACATTTCTTCGTTCAATTCCACCGACTCCGCGTATCGAATCAATGCGGTGTTTCTGACTTCCATACAATCTGTTATTCCAGTCGTGATTTGTAGTGCACCAATTTTGCCACCGTCCAATGATGCTTCATTTGTTCCTTGAATAATCGGTGGTCTTGATATCGCATCTGCATTGACATGCTTTGATTCAGGTTTGTACAACACTGTAACATCGAATTCCTGTATCTTCAATGCAAAACGCATTATAATCGTAGAGTTAAGGCATCGGCTGATCGTATTTTGTTAAGGATGTGTACTAACGCTGAGTGATCTGTAATCACCGTTTATGGTTACCGAGTATGTATGGACGAAATTACAGAACGCTCTCAGTACGGCAAGGCATTCCTTCTCAGTTATGGCATACCTGATTTCGGCGTCAGTGAAATTAAATTATGGCTACCGTAGTGTATTACATGTTCTAATCCGTCATCGCCGATTTGAGCTAATACAAATCCGATTCCGTTCATACTCGCATCCATGTATAGTATAAACCGTTTCGGGTGATCTGGGTATGCCAAGACCGGCGCTTCCATTAAACGTTTCTTAAGTTCTTCAAACGCCTCTTGACATTTGTTGTCCCCCCTATCTGTTATAGAAAGTCCATTCACCTTGCCCTGTGTTTGTTCGTATAATGAATGTGCAAGGGTACCGTAATCTAACAAATTGACAGTAGTATCCGGTTAGTCCATGAAACGAACGGACTTCTGTAACAGTTTTAGATGCTGGACATTTTTGGATAATTTCGATTTTATCGAGGTCATGTTGTATTTCCTCATCTGAGACAATATGTCCCAGAAATTTTACTCGCGTTACTGCAAATGAGCATTTCTTGCCTTTCCATGTACGGTCTGCCTGCGTCGCGTAGCCGCGCGAAAACTACGTCTAAATCGTATATTTGCTCTGCAAAAGTCTACGAGAAAACGATTACATCGTCCGAATAACACAAACAGATTTCCAGGAGTAACCCTGAAAAAACCATTTGCATCATACGCTGGAACGTAGCCGGCGCGTTAGCCAAGCCGAACGGCATGACTTTAAATTCGAACAGGCCTTCGTGACATATAAATGCTGTTTTTTTATGTCCCGTTCGTCGTATCTTAATCCGTCAATACCCCGACTAAATCCATAGTGGAAAAATATTTGGCTCCTCGCAGGAGTTAGTAGTTGGTGACATCATTCATCGGCGATAATGAACAAAAAACGCCACGTACCGTCTTTTTTCTTTACCAATACTACCGGGGACGCCCAAGGGCTCTTCGGCGGCTGTTTCACTTTTTCCTTGAGCGTGTTCCGGACGTGTCTTGATATCTCTTGCCGTCAGCATACGCCGCCCGTCTGGACCGTTGTTGTATTGGCTTTTTCGGATCTAAGTACTTCTATACGGTGTTTGACGATGTCCGTTGTGCCTAAAGGTTCATCTTCACGGCTAAAAATATCTTTGTTTAGCGCTAACATGACTAAGCAATGGTAATTGTTCTTTAGACATTTTACATTCATTAGCATCAGAATCTGGTGGTAATTCTATATTAGGATTGTCTCGAACGTTTTTTTCTTAGTTCGTCACGAAATTTCGAAACGCGAGCCGCATGTGCATCTCCTTCGTTTAAGGTGTTTATCACGGCACCGTTAACGGTCTGGGATCTCAAAATTTCGAGGTTTTCCAACATTACAATGTTAGCTTGAGTTTCTAACTCAGGTGCTACTAATACTAAACTAATGTATGTATATTTTCTATTTCTCCGAGTTCGCCTAACTCCGTGCCCGGATGGATCGTAATTTCTTCGTGTGGTAGGTTCGAAATCGGAAAACACAATAACCCATCTTTAACTTCCGTTATAGTTCGAACATTATTGCTTCATTGCAATGTCACTCGGTCGTGCTTCGCATTGAACGACGCCAGTCGACATCGCTGGTACGTGTGTTACATAAGAGATTCGACAAATCCTAGCCTTCGTGCGGGACGCGGTCTTGCCTACGGCGGTTGTTGGACTTGTTTCTGTCTCTGAATTCGGCTTTTCTTTATTTTTTACCCTGCTTATCCCGTTTACGCTGAATAATTCGAAGACGTGCTACGTAAATCGGGCCCTTTTCGTTCGGTCTAGGGGTATTAGTTCGTCGGGTTTTTGTCGCTTACGATGTTTTCAATCAGTTAATTTCAGCAATGCCCCTTCACGCACCTGCCCTGATTTTAAAGATCTAGCCTTGTTGCCGTGTACGGTTACCGTGATCTTACGTAATCCAACACCACGCCAAAGTCTGTCAGGATGTCTTCGTCCAGGATCAAAGATGATTGCATCGATGGCATCACGTGTATCCGAGCCATTTTGGTGCCGCCTCCGAGTGAGCGCTGTGATTCATTAACTCGTTACCGAAACAATCGATCACGTGCGATTTGTCCAACGGAATATCCGAGAAATATAACTCATATAGGTGTTTATCCATATGTTAGATCCAAACCACTGTCTAACAAAACCATAACTAACAAATTATTGATGTTAATTTCGACGTTGAATTCGGTGGTTTTTACACCGGTTTCGCGATTCATTGCAGTATAAGCGGTACGGACGCTAGTCGAACTACGTATTCCGTTGCCGTCTGCCAGACGGACGTGACGCGGCGTTATCATGACAGCAGACGGTTGCGCTAAGACTCGGTCAGCAGCTCCTGAGCGAGCTGTCAACTGTTTCGTCTCTGTTGCCTCCCGCCTGGGAGACTCTGCTCTAGGGCCATTACGCTCTTCGTTAGATTTAGATTTTCCGTCCGACTTATTCCGTTCTGGGTTGGGTTTTCGAAACAAATTCGCAATGGTCCAATTCACGTTTATTATTTGAATTCTTATCAGATTCTTGATTTTTATTATTATTGTTGTTCTTTTTCGAGTCAGAATCTGATTTCTAAGGATTTTTGCAGTTCCGGGCCAAATGCCCTTCCTTACTGTAGTTAAAACCAACAAACGCGAGAAGACCCTTGCTGTTTTGATCGCTCGTCTTTTTAGGTGCGTTCTATCTTATCGTCTTTATTGTTCGCACCTTCATAACTGCGATTAGTTTTAACTTTGCTATTTTCGCGGTTCACTTTGTTTTCATATAACTTATATCTGGTCTCTTACCAGTTGTGTCACTCATATATATAGTTTGCTAAAAGTCGTTGTAATTTTTAGCTCTAAATCGTAATTCTTCGAACGTTTCGGTCATGCCGGTTTGTAATCTTAATTTGAACTCCGGCTTTTAATTATTTATAAACGTTTGACATAACAGGTCATGTGCCTGTTTCGGGTCAGCGAAACGTTTCTCTAGGTAACGTTTCCAATATTCTAACAGTTCGTCAGCATATTCTTCTATGTTACTATTTGAATCATTTTCTGAAAATTAACGGTACGGGTGGTTGGATCGTCTGGTTCCGCGAACCGGTCTCTACATTGATTGATTAGCCACTCTAAAATTGTCAGGTTTAATTCATTTCTGATTTTAGATCGACAATTTCGGCCGACCTAATGCACCTGTAAATGCTAATCTTTCTTGGGCATGTGTATATACTACGATTTGTATTGGTCCCGTTGATGTCGGAACTACTAATGCGTTATTACCCATATCCGTATCCACTATATCACCTCCAACCGCTCCTAGAGGAGTAGGTTGTCTGGATGCGTTTGACGGAACATCCGTAACTGATGCGCGATCTCCTTCCACCAACCGATTGTGTCCCATTGACCAAAATGGGGTAAATGGTAACTGTGACTGAGGATACCCCAATTGGTTGTAGTAAGGGCCGGTCCACATTCCGAGCCCAAGTAACTTGTGTCGGAGCTCCTGCGATAGATGTGGATAATGCCGCTGCATTTACTTCTGGTGGGTATGGACTCAGAAATGCGGTGCGATATTCTAGGGATAGGCTATTCTTGAAACTTTTCTGTTGTTGTTGTTGTATTTGCGAATAAAATTGATTCGTATAGCCGGCGTTTTGACTGTTTTGGGTTAGGGGTTGTAGTGTTGTAAATTGACTAACTCCTAATCCCATTGTCTGACTGACATAGTTATTTTGGAAAACCATACCTCCAAAAGCAAGATAACTATATGCTAAAGTTGAATGCACTTCAAGTTAAGCAAATGAAGAAAATTAAGCAAAACAGCAACTGAAAACAACACAAAACTAGCTGGCAAGATTTTCAAAATAAAAAATGCTTGTAAATGGCCAGAAAATGGATTAATATACATATAGTGCATTTTCTCATAAGCCCATTTTCGTAGCAAACTTATTTGTTCTTGTATCATACACATTATTTGAAGGCTTTGGTTCGAAACACGTGCAGGCACTTTGGGCAATATTAGCACATGTATATATTGGCTTCTCCACAGCTTGAAAATTTCCGCACGGGGGGGCGTTTCCTGGGGGCCCCCAGGAGTTTCGTGGGGGGCAGCTGATTTTGGTGGGGGGGGGGGCAGTTTTTCTGGGGGGTCCTGGGGGCAGGCTTAAAATTTTGCAAACCGACTTTTGGACCATTTTTTCATTCTAGACCGTGTTTCCAACTCAACTGAAGATTACTCATCGCTCAACATGACAAAAATTTATCGCAAACGCTAATAACAATAATTTTAACTAATATTGCTGACAACAAACTTAACCAGAAGTTGAAAGAAGCACAATTATATAAAATATAAATAATCTATAATTGAAACTGTGATTAATATATATTTTATATATTAGTCACAGCTTCAGTTCATCATAAGGCTTAGGCGGGTTGAACTTGCTGCTGCAAGGTACTTTGAATGCTGTATGCCCTGAAACGGTCTTTATATACGTAATTGTTCTTTTTTCTGTTCATTATTGAATTGTATTAGTTATATACTACGGGTATTTGTAACGCTATTAAAAGATTATGAGTACTCAGCGTAATATAAAATTATATTTTGCCGAATGTCCGCCTCAAAAGAAGTCCAGGTCTTTACGTTTTAACATTGAAAATTTTTGGCCTCGAAAAGTCCTGGGGGGCAGCAAAAAATTTGCTGGGGGGAATTCGCCGGGGGGCCTTTCCGGGGTTTCGGCGAAATTTTCGCGGGGGGGGGAAATGAAAATTTCGAAAAGTGCTAGGGGGCTCCCCCCCCCCGCTGTGGACAAGCCAGTATAAATATACGAAATACTGGCAATGATCATGCGCGTAGTTTTACTTTTAAATGAATGTTCATATTTGTTGATTGCAGTTAGATCGCGTATGTGTATGTGGCTGTTATTTGCTATTAGGTAAACATTAGTATATTTCATGTCTTATATTACAACAAACCCATCGGGATATACGTTGCTAAACAGTGATGCAAATGATGAATTATCTATCGAGCTGCGTTCAAGAAATAATCATGGCGGTCGCGTATATAGTTCTGATTTCGGCAAGACTGTTCCAAAATGGACCGATGTAGCAATCGGAAAAGATGATACACTGCAGAAAATTGCGTTGAAATATTGCATATCGGTAGTAGAACTTTTTAATATTCTGCTACGAATGTCAATTAATTCATGGAATGGTCGGTTTTCCATACTAATACATTCGTATTACCGCTATTTTTATTTAAAAAAGTTATATAATAGCCGAATTCGAACCTTGACCTACCATATTTCGTTATATAGATAAAAGTTTGTTACAAAAATAACGACTTGACGTTCAAGTTTAGCATGCAAACATGTGAATATTTTTAATTTCTCTGTTCCAGCTTAAGTCGAAAAACACGACTGTGGTATTACGTAAACTGGTTTTGACAATAAATTGAGCGTATTTTATGTCACATTTGGGTTGCATTTCTAGGCAAGTTAAAAAGTTTAACTTTTTTTGCTCTGAAGTAACAATGAAAAAACCAAGCTATTAATACTAATTCAATAAACATATGTTTTTGAGCGATTCAAATACTTCAACCAGTACAAAAATTTAGATTCTATATATAGCCCGTTAACATCCAGTTCCGAAAAAATTCACTGTAGTTTTCATAACCAGTAAATTAACAATATTCGGCCGTACCCATGTAGATATATACACGACACGAACTACTGTACCACTTTTCAGCATAATGCAGTCAAACCCGCAACTAGTAGCACGTTATTCCTAAAATTGTTGGGCTAACCTGCACACGTATGATTTTTTTAAACTTCTGTGATGCCCTCGACTGTGCCTGCTTTTTCATGTATCGAGGTTCCTTTGATCTTTTTCAAAATATGTTGACTGAAACAACTTTGTTAAGTAATGTGTCTCTATTTCAGCTGTTTAATTTATTGCAATTATATACACCGTTTAAGGTGAATGAGCTTAAGCGAATGAACGGTATCATCTGTGACCAAGAGTTTTTTGCTCGATCCCAAATAAAGGTGCCTTGTGGTCGATTTGACGCGCTTCTCGAAAACGCTGCGAATTATGCTGACAATGGCAATTCTTTAATAACAATCAGTGATGGCCATTCATCAAGTGGCGATGATAATATCAAAGATTCAGCATTATCATCTAGTCTTTTGTCAAACATCGCCAGTTCTTTTGAACGTGGCTTCCAGATCACGAGGCAGAAACCTCAAAGTTATCGCTCCATTGATTTGGATTATATGGATGATTGCCGTTCAATAGTTTCTGATGAAAATCGCAGCTGTAGCTCACCAACGTCATCAGATATATTGCAAACAGAAACGGCCGGTGCCAGGGTAGCAAATCCGAGTGCACGTAGCGCAACAAATGTGAAAACGTTTTTGAAAAAGGTAGACAGTCAAGTTGCAAAAGCAAAACAAAAACAGGAACGATTAGAAGAACGGACACTGACAGAGGCTCCTACCACTAGTGCAATTATGTTCAGAGACGAGTCAGACGATGAAATGTTTGGTAACGAAGAACTACTGCAACGGATTCGAGACACATCTGGGAATAATGGGAATGTGTGGCTGGTTGGAATTAGACAATATATGCTATGCGTTGTGGTAATATCACTCATTGTGGTGATACCATTAACCTTTGTGATTTATTTTACACGAACAGTTATTCCAAACGAAGATTAATTTTTCAGAAGTTTACAGAAGTATTTGTTATATTGTTATACTGCAGGTACTAGGCAAGTATTAAGCCGTTGACATGACTGTTGCAACAAATACTATTCTTGCATTCCCTGGTTTTAAGCATCGTTTGAAATAAGCTAAATTTCAATAAATACTAGTTTCTTATGTATTATACTCAGTAAACCAGAAACGTATGTTTTGAAACCTTGCGGAGGATATTGAATGCAGCTTTTTAAAACTGCATTCCTGAGTTATCCCACATTCGTTGGTAGCCAAACAAAATATATTGTATTTTACATATTTCAGTACTTGCTTATCTAGAATGGTTATTCTGTCTAATAACTTTTGTCTCTCGTTTAGAGTCGGTGGAAGAAACCTTGCGAGCGATAATCCAAATGCAACCTTGTTGTTTTGTAAGGTAAACTAACTTTCTGGCTTAAAAAATTGAAGTATCCGGTCTCCCTGCCCTTCACACGGATGCTTTGCCGATGGTGTGGTCCTAGGGTTCCTTGTAGTTTTTCAATACCTGTGTTTCGAATCTTGAACACGTTTCCCGTATGTAAAGCTAATGCGTAGGACTAGGCTTAGTAACAAACTTAGACTTTAATCCGTTTCCTGAGCCTAAGTTTAAGCAGCGTAGGGGAAACCATACAAAAGACATGTACTCTGTTCAACAGAGTACATGAGTTCACATTTTTTCATTTCCCATGTCGCAAAACCCTTAGTCAATATTGCTACGTGAAACGCAAATAATACATAAGGTTTTTAGCTTAGCTATAGTAACGAAATACAAGACCTGTAGTCTGATCAGAAAGAAAATTCCGCATTAGGCTAGCTCTAACAGCGTAATTCCGCTTTGGTTTAGCCCAATTCGGAATTGGGCAAAATTGCTGCCTTGGCTGTAACATACACATGGTTAATAATAAATTCAGCTCTGGGTCACTTAAAACTCTGAACTGGAAGCCTGATAAATTCTAAAACTGAGGCAGCGATAATTGAACCAAGTTTTTGATAATGTTTGTCAGAAGATTTGGTTTTTCGGTGCGTATTTGTAAAATTTAAATTCGTTTAACTTTGAACTTTTCCCAATCGTTACTGCCAGAAAAGTTTTTATAATTCAGTGTGATATTGAAATTACATCTTGTTCAATACTGTCATAAGCTCGGCCCTACGGTGGTCTTTGTATGCATGAAAAGTGGATTAGTGTTCGAATGCTTCGTCTTTTGAGTTTGAGATTAATTATAGGGGCCAATGTATAGTTGGATGCCGTCCCAAAATCTCACCGTCCCAACTAAAAAATTGATGCTTTTGTTTGTGGTGGGATTTTGCGATTGCCGTAAAATTCATCGAAAGCAATTCCTTAGGCTTACGCTTAGATTTAGGATCATGCAGGGCTTAGGAATAGGCTCATCCATAGGCTTAGGCTATAGGAATATGCTTGTACTACTGTTCCGGCCCTGTTCTATACATGGACCATCTTAGGCACAGGCTTAGGTTTCGCTCAAGTTTACGCTTAGGTTTTAGGAGCAGGCTTTGTTTAAGCACAGATTACACCACAGATAGCATTGGTTTAGGCTTAAGCCGAGGCTTTATGAATAGGTTTTAAACAATCAAAGATTATGCTCTTGAATAACTCTTGGACTAAATCTTAGGCTTAGGCTCATGCGGGGTTCACGTTAATTAAATCTTTAAAATAACCCTTGGGCTAAATCCTAGGCTTTAGGCTTACGCTTACGGTTAGCCTTGTGCTTTGACTTAAGTTTAGGCTTAAGCTAAGCCTTGGGCAAAGGACTGGGCTTAGGTTTAAGAGCATTTCACCTTCTACTGTATCCCGAAGTTCCTAAATCCAACCTTCGACCATATCGCCAAATTACAAAATCCCAAAATTCCACCGTCGTCCATATCCCGAAATCCCATCATCAACCATATCTAGAAATCCCAGAATACAATAAACCCACCATCGACCATATCCCGAAATCACAAAATCCCAAAATCCGACCTTCGACCGTATCCGGAATTCCCAAAATCCCACCTTCGATCATATCCCGTAATCCTAAAATCCCACCTTCGACCATATCCCAAAATCCCACCACTCACTAAAAAATATACTTAAAATTAAGTAAAACTGTCACCGAATTAAGTGCCGGTTTTACTTACTATGGTGCTTGGCAAAGTTTTACTTAATTTTAAGCGAACACAAAATTTTTAGCTTTACATTTATTTAATCAGGAAATGACAGCAGTATAGATGGGCACCGGATATGCGGATATGAAAAATATCCGGATATGTAACCGAAATGAAACGTGTATCCGGATATCCAAATATCCGCCGGATTTCCGAAATGCTTTCGTCTAGAAATTTTTTGGAATAATTTTCATGGTTTTACCACCGAAGTAGCCGGAGCCAGGGTTGTTGGCCGAAAAAACTACCGGAAAAAATGGTTTTTTCCTTTTTTTCTATGTTTTCTGAGGGGGAGTGGAAAAAATGGAAAAATATTAAACGTGTTAAATATAATTTGTAAGTAAATATGGTATAAAATAACGTTTTTAGGTGACATTCAACTATTTTCCAACACAACACTATATTCCACAACACAAATACAAAAAAACGCAAAAAAAAAAAAAAAAAACAAAAACCCCACAAACCCGCCAAATACGTCAGTAGTATAGGAAGGGGGATTGGGACACGCTCCTCAGAGGAGCCAGCTACCGTAACCCAAATTCTGGTTACCGTAACCCAGTTTCGTGGTTCAAAATGAACCCAGGAAAACAGGAATTTAAAAATATCAAAGCACATTTTAAATTTTGGTCATCTTATAAGTACTGTTCAGCATAAATTTTGTAAAATCTACTGATCAATGTATAAAACCGGGTCGTACTGTAGTATACACATATTCTAAAACCTAAGCCCAAAAGTGAGCATTTACCTAAGCCCAAGAAAAAAATTAGTCTAAAGCTCAGGCATACTTTATTGCACTTCCACAGAAAATAGTTCAGCCCCAGTCTGTTACATTAAACGCGCATTCATAATTTTCAATAACCATAAGCCATTTTTATTTATAACAAATTTTATAATAACAATTAAAGTAACAAAGGATTTGTAGCAATGCCATCTTCAGACAAAGTTCTCTTTGGATAAAAGTACGACAGACTATCTCGGTATTGTTTATATTGCACAAGTTCACAGTTTTTTAAAAGTTTAAACCCATGATTAGTTCCACCTGCTTTTTCTCTTTCATATAAGACATTCAGGAATGTTTCTTTCGTTATAGAGTTTGTAGTTTTAGATAGTCCTTTAGTAGACAGCTTTTCCATTCCGTCAGCAGTCCAACCAATATAAGTTTTACTGTTCAGCGCTACCATACCGTCTCCTTTCCATTCCAATTTAAACAACCCTGGAGTTCGTTGGGTAAATTCATCAGTTGAAATATAACACAACTTTGTTTCATTAAAACTATCAATTTTTGAGTCATCCACACATTCCTCCAAAGTCTCGGCAGATAATGCAAAATATAAGCTATCGGTGTCCATTTGCACCATTTGAAAGTTCTGTTTTCCAACAAAATCCATAAGAAATAGATAAAATTCAAGCATGCGCAGTTTTGCATACTGATACACAAAAAATGGGATTATATTTGGTAGATCGTACACTATTTTCTTTTTGGCCATGTGCACCTCATATATACCATCTCTAATTTCGTCCATTTTGTTAAATTGTGGTTCATTCATTAGCTTCTGTGCGTCACTCTGATGTACAAATAGCACATTCTCAAATCTAGTTTTATCCAAAAGAAGCCTGCCGTAATAGTTATTACCTATTAGTTTGTACATCTCACCCTTTACCTTTTCATTGGGATTCATGTCCGCTTTTCTCCTTTGTTCTGCTACCTCATTGCCTAAATGTTCAAAAGCGGCCACTTTCTGGTATTCTACAAACTAGTGCACTCGTGTCACCGTCATGCCACACTTTGTAATATAGAAACGAATCAATGGAGTGGCCAATAATATCTTTTCTGCGTGATATGAGGAAATCAAAGCTCTCCTTGGTTGCCTCATTATTCCGTTAGCTATAGCGTAATCCCGCATGTGTTGTCCAATGTCATCCAAGCTAATTTCTACATTCTTGAACACCGGTGGCATTTCTTCCCAGCGAGCTAACAACTCTGCATCGTAATGTGGTACCTGTATATCAACTTCAGCTATTCCGAACACTTTATTATCAGTTATGTGTGATATTATATCAGACATTCGCACCTTGTTCACATTCGCAAATCCTGTTTTCACATTTTGCTCTATCCATTCTTCCCAAACTTTGCATGGTACAATTTCTTCTTTTATAATATTATTGAAATCGCATTCTGTTCCAATTATAACTTCTGCGTTTAGTCCATGTAGAAACTCGTGTTTCAGCTGCGTTCTTTTTGTTCGTTCTCGCATGTCGTCATCTGGAAATGCGAAGCACCTAGTGCATCCGTGCCAGTAGCAGCCATCGAATTCAATTATTATTTCTTTATCGTTACCATACTTGCCCGCTGGTATATAACCACCCACTGAGTAAATCGAAGTCCCTTTGTATAACTTTTTTTGACCACCATTGAATCTGTGTTGGATAATGACATCCTCACGATTGAAACGGTTGCAAAACATTCGTCGCTGATACTCAACGAACACGAGCTCTAGCATTCCATGGGTGTAGCTTTTGGTTGCTTTAAACTGTATGGCCATGTTATTTTTCAATGTATCTAAGAAGCTGTCACTACATTTGTTTTCTACATCAAATGAATTTCTTGTCCTATGAACCCGTCAGCTGGAGTCCAAGCAGCGAAAAGTCCCGTAGGCATATCTTGACATAAACACCATAAGTAAAGTGAGTTGGCATCATAGCCAAGAATCTTTTTAACCGGTTTACCTCCACGTATTATTGTTTTATCCACTTCGTGATGCCTATGGAATACTATGAGACGGTCCACCTACGATATTGCTCTGTATCATTGTATGTATATTCTTGAATTTGTCATTGAATGTAGTAAACAGTCCACCTTTAGGTAGCCGTTGCATCATACGCTGAAGAGCTACTCCTGGCAAACTAATAGCTTGCTTGAACATGTCTATGCCCCCACTCTTCGAATTGGTTTGTACATCTTTTGAACAGCCACCAGAAATGGTACGATGTCTAGGTTATTGTACCACTGTAGCATATCTCGCATGGTTTCAAAACCTTCCGTTTGCCATACATCCTTCAATAGTTCATATTCTTCATTGGTAATGTTTTTCTGGCGAAGTGTGCTATAAAACGTAGCATGTGGTGGTAAGGCGTCATCTTCCAACTGGTCCAGAGTTTCAAACCACTCATATGGCCAAA
>JASANG010003901.1:0-15656 GCA_030248215.1 Enoplolaimus lenunculus
TTTCAACCTTGCTTAAGTCGTTGAAAACCTTTAAAGCCTAAGCCTAAGCCTAAGCATAAGCCTAAGCTAAGACTAAGCCTAAGCCTAAGCCTAAGCCTAAGCCTAAGCCTAAGCCTAAGCCTAAGCTAAATGCCCCTCCTGAAAATTTTTTTAGCCTCCCCCTAGTAAGGAGAGCTGGCTACGGGACTGGCTTTATGGCAAAAAATTTATATACATTTTCACGTGAATATGACCGCCATGTGTGCTGCTTTATACGCTCGCAAACGTCCCGTTTTCTTGTTGAACCAGAACACAATAAAATAGGCTTAAACTTATCCCGTACATTATTCCTTAATATGTTTAGTCATAGGAATATGCTTAGGCTACTGTTACATCGATAAAAGCAAAATTATCTTAAAAGTAATATTAGACTTTATTTTTAGCACGTCCAAAAGAACTAACCACACAGTTTTTAAAAGTGTAGTTGACTCAATAATTATCCGTGCCTGAATTAAGAGCAAATGTGTTTTTACAACTAAAAATTTGGAAAAAATCGCAGTTAAAAAGTATACGGTGAAAGGAAATTAAGTACTTACAATACGCAAAGCTTCCAGAATGCGGGAGGCCATGTAAATATCAGGGCGAAACGTTGTTTGCGGGATTGCAATAGAGTACGCTTAAGTTTTAGACTAAATTTATTTGCTTAGGCTTAGGAGAATGCTTATACATGGGCCGTGGGACGCAAAGGAATTGTGTATTCGAACAAATGCTGACATTCAACGCATGAGCTTATACAACAGGCAATGTAAGGTATATTTTTTCTCGAGATGTTTGCAGAAACAACAAAACCCACTTCTACACGCTTAAAAAATTTTCGTTCACTACGCTCGCTTTGGAAAAGGTTCTGCTTGAAGTAACAGCCTCCCCATAATAAAATGCTGGCTTCATCTTTGGTTGGATACAACTGAATGCGTCAGATTTGTCACAATTTGTCTTCATTTATCTATTTGGTTTTGTAAACGTTCTATATTTTTACGGGTCCGTACCCTTGGGGAGCATTGGGGTCTCAAAATCTCTTGGAAAAATTTTGGCCTCTCTAGAAAATTTTCAAATCAGAGTTGCAAAGTCAACAAAAACCCTTGTATGCTCCTGCTGAAAAATTTTTTAGCCTCCCTTAGCAAGGTGACCTTATTACAGGCCTGTATATATTTTCCATCTTCGCACGGAAATATGAGTCAGCATTTGAGGCTTACAATCAGGATACTTGATAGAAAATTGAATCACCATTTCAACATATCCATTTTAAAGGAAAGTACCCATTTTCATCGCGACTGGATCGGTACAAGAAAACTTCTGACGGCAACCTTACAAAGCAGCCTAATGAACCGCTTTTAAGCTACCTTTCAAATCCACATCTAAATCTAAATTAGACACAAGCATTCCTTTCAAGGAATCAGATTTCGCTGTCGTTCTACAGGAACCGCTATATCATGTTCTATACTCTGCCTAAATGCATATAAAACATATCATTAAGGGACTAAATAAGGGACGGATACTGGATGTTCCCCTGAAATTTTCGGTGAGACGAGAAAAATGTGTTCACATCGCAAGATTTACAGTAACCTACCGGATTATAGAGCTCAAAATATTCGCTCGTTTAAGGTCGCTGGCAAAACAGTTACGGTGAGATTACGCAACACCCACCGAAATAAAGTTTTTGCTAAGCCCTTACATACCGCGAAATATCGTGTTCCTAATGCCTCAATGTCAATGTGACCGCTGTCGACTTTCTAACTTGAAAATCTTTGATTTGATTACTGACAATATTACGACGGGCGAATAAAGACATCTAAATTTCAGTGGAGTTTTCTCGGATTCAGCATGCAATTTTGGTCAAATATATGTAGGGTTCGTTTTGCTAATATCATATAATACTGAATATTATATATTGTGCGTTCTTGTTAGTTTACTAATAGAACACTCGACAGTCTAAGGTCCAATTCTATTTATGTTATAGTGCCTGAGGTTGTTTCTCTACAACCAGGTTCATATGCACTGGGGATAGGTTGAATATATCGCCAAAATTTCTGAAGAACTGTGGAACAGATGACAGCGTTTCACCCATTAAAATAATATTGTAGAATCATTAACGTCAAAAACGTTCTTACTCGCTATGCTCGCTTGCAAAAAATCTTCTATTACATTTATATAATTATTCCCTCCTGAAATTAAATCATAGCTACGACCCGGTCTACGGCAACTGTGATTACAGAGAACAAGAAGTTTATGGCTTCAAGACTAAATTGTGTGTTCCGGTTATATCTTAAAACATGGTCATCCTTGCGTGGGTTAAAATTGGTTAACATTGATCAGAAGAGCCGACTATGTGTCATGTTGGTAGGCATGTGACAGTGGGATAATTTAGCTTAGTGGCGGATCCAGAAATGTTTTGACGATGGCAACGCGACATATATAATAGTGAGACCGAAGTGAGCGAATACACAAAAGCAGTTTTTAGGTGTTAAGTTTTAATGCAAATTTGTAGTTTTGTTTGATACCTGTTGGGCGGGCGTGGCAGGCGTAGCCCTTTCGAAGATCCGCAAATATTTTCTCTTTGATATTGTACTTACGTTTAATCGAGTAAATTCTGCGAATTTTGCCCCCTTGAAAACTAACTTTCAACCTTGCTTGCAAGTCACCCACTCCTTTATTAGGGTGCCTAACGGTAGGTGGAAGTTGAATTTATTGTTATTGTTTTCTACACAGATAACTTTAGCTCTTGGTACAACTGTCTGTGATTGCATATCATCGTCTCTGCTCCATGCTTCAGATTATAGATTACAATTTATAATTTAAGAATAGTTTTTCAAAACTTTCTTTAAAAGGTCACCTTTTGCGAGTACATGTTCTAAAATTATCTATAAACTGCACGATATTAAAGTCCTATTAACACAATTCAATGGAAAATGGAATGCAACTTAGTTCGCTCGTGTGCACGCAGTTGGACGTCGCTTGAATTTCTGGCACCTGCATTTTGATTGGCCAATCGGACGACATATTGAGTGTTTCTGAATTAATCCATACTTTGAAATGGTGCAAGAAGCTTAAATTAATTCAAATATCAAACTTGTTTGATATTTCGCAGTCTACTGCGATTGTGACGATGCTGTTTTTTTCATTTTTGACAGAAATGGTATCGGTCGTATAAATGCGTTTTTAAGTAAAGCAATTTCGAATAAAGACTTCTTTACCCGAGAAAATTTCTTGCAGGCGAAATTTGCAGCTGCAAGTTTTTTCAAAATTGATTCGAAACTTGCAGCTGAAATTTATTCATGATAGATACGCGCTAAGGATTAATTCATAGGTATGAATAGCCTTGCGTGTCGAATTAATTTATCTTCATTGGCTGCACTGATAATTTATAGGTTATGCTTGATATTTAGTGCAATTGTCTGCAAATTATTCGTATAATTTCATGCCAAGATACAAATTGAAAATGATGTTTCGTTGCAAATACTTGCAAGTGCGAGTTCTAACTGCACAAACTTGCACGTGTGAGTAGGGCTTAATAGTTTTTGTTGTTAGAAAATAGCACCTTGCTATCCGAAGAAGAACCTTGGAAGTTTCGAGGTTATCATGTATTTTGCAGTAGCATCATAACAACCAGTGACTTGTGATTTCTGGTAGTTTTGTGGCCATAAATAGTTGAGAAATAGTTTAAGTGTTCACGCTAAAAATTCATATTGATCAATCGTGAGCCAATCATACCAGCATTACCATAGAGGTCGTTGAGTGTTGATTCTATTAAATAAAAATTTCGTTTCAGAATGCCGATTTCAATATTCCGTTGACGCATCGACATCAGGAATATTCACGTCGCCTAATTTCCCGGGAATGTATCCAAGAATGACAAACTGCACGTTCATATTCTTCTCCGGTTCTGATGACAGAGTCGTCTTTGAATTTGCATACTTTAACGTTGATGGCTTTTAAGGGTATGTTCATAGTTCATATGCTTAATTTGTGAAAACTTTCGGTTTACATGGCCAATTTTATTTCAGGAGTGTAATATTTGGCCAAGTACATTTCTTACCCAGTTCCTTAGCATAAGGATAAGTTTAATACGAAGCCTAACCGTAAAATTTAGTCTGCAACAACAGCATTAAACTTTTTATCTTCACATCGAGCCGGGTTTTCAGGTTTTAAACGCTCTCGATACGGCTATACTTTTGAGCGCGCACACCTACTCACGCAAACAGCTAATCTTGAAATTTTACTCTAAACTTTACATTTATAGAGCGAAGAGAACCTCCGAGCGAAGCTCGGAGTTTCGCGAAGCGTTTTACATTTTGTGCTCGAGGGTCGAAAGGCGGATGATGTCCGTCTGTCCGTCCGTCCATCGGAAAAAATTCTCAGAATCCGCTCAACCGATTTTGATAAACATTTTTTGTTTGAAAGCCTGTCATCCTGGGGTGTGAACCTCGCATTGGTGTTTTAGAATTTTAAGCTGTTTATAAGCTACAGGCTAATTTGCAAAATTGCTTAGCCTAAATCGGACTTTTTAAGATATTTCACTAATTATTAGGGTTAAAAGCAATCTAATTTCAGCAATAAAGGGTTTTTGGTTTCAAAAATCTGAATAACTTGTCTACAAACCTTCAAAGTGCTTAATTGGATAGTTAGCTGATAGCTAATTGGGATATTAGCATAATTATAAGCCAAAATTGGGACTTTTTTGCAATATTTCACTAATTATTAAGGTTACAAGCAAACTAATTTCAGCAGTAAAGGTTTTTTAGTAGTAGAGGCCAATGTATAGCACAGGGGCTTCCAGTTTTCCACGGTGGAAAACTTATAACCAGGAGTGCAGCGCAGCCACTCCTGTATGACGGCTAAATTTTCCGCTGATTTGGTAGGAAAATTAAAAAAAATTTAATGCCTAGATTTTACTCTGGGTTGGTAGGGAAATCTGAGTCATAGGTTTTGTTGAAAAACGGGAAAAGTGGAAAATTCTAATGCCTAGATTTTCCCCTGGGTTGGTAGGGAAAATTTGAAGCATCAGGTTTTGGTTGAAAAACGGGAAAAGTGTAAAATTCTAATGCCTAGATTTTTCCCCTGGGTTGGTAGGTAAATCTGAAGCATAGGTTTTGGTTGGAAAACGGGAAAAGTGTAAAATTCTAATGCCTAGATTTTTTCCCTGGGTTGGTATAGAAAATCAGAAGCGTAGGTTTTGGTTGGAAAACGGGAAAGGGGGAAATTGGAAAGGCCTAGATAATTTAGTGGGTTGTTAGAAATATCGGAAGGAAAGGGATTGGGTGAAAAGCGGGAAAAGTGGAAAATTCAAGCGTAGGACATAGGTTTGAAAAAAAAAAAAAAAAAAATAGAAAAAAGATAAAAACAAAAAAAATAGACCAAAAAAACAAACAAAAAAGAAAAAGAAAACAAAACAAAAACACAAAAAAAAAACAAAAAACCACACCAAACCACCACAAAAAACAAACACAAACAAAAACAAACACAAAACAAAACCCAACAAACCCCCCCCCTGGTCAAAACAAGATACCACCGAGTGGCCCAGTATTATCAGAACATAAGTCTGTTAACAAAGTCGACGCTTTGAGTGACGCCTTAAGGTTGTAAAAAAGTTTTAATTTGTTTTAAAGACGTTGTTGGCTAATGACCGGAAAGCCGAGGAAACATAAATATATCAAATTTGGTCGTTGCTGACTTCCAACCCAGGGTTAACCTGGCGTTTAAATTTTCCACTTTTCCCGTTTTCAACCAAAACCTATGCTTCAGATTTTCTTCACCAACCCAGGGTAAATCTAGGCATTGAAATTTTCCACTTTTCCCGTTTTCCAACCAAAACCTATGCTCCAGATTTTCCCTACCAACCTAAGGTAAATCTAGGTCTTTAAATTTTCCACTTTTCCCATTTACCAACCAAAACCTATGCTTCAGATTTTCCCTACCAACCGAAGGTAAATATAGGCCTTTAAATTTTCCACTTTTCCCGTTTTCCAACCAAAACCTATGCTTCAGATTTTCCCTACCAACCTAAGGTAAATCTAGGCCTTTAAATTTTCCACTTTTCCCGTTTTCCAACCAAAACCTATGCTTCAGATTTTCCCTACCAACCTAAGGTAAATCTAGGCCTTTAAATTTTCCACTTTTCCCGTTTTCCAACCAAGACCTATGCTTCATATTTTCCCTACCAACCTAAGGTAAATCTAGGCCTTTAAATTTTCCACTTTTCCCGTTTTCCAACCAAAATCTATACTTCAGATTTTCCCTACCAAGCGAGGGTAAATCTAAGCATTAAAATTTCCCACTTTTCCCGTTTTCCAAACAAAACCTATGCCTTACGCTTGAATTTTCCACTTTTCCCGTTTTCCAACCGAAACCTATGCTCCAGATTTTCCCTACCAACCTAAGGTAAATCTAGGTCTTTAAATTTTCCACTTTTCCCATTTACCAACCAAAACCTATGCTTCAGATTTTCCCTACCAACCGAAGGTAAATATAGGCCTTTAAATTTTCCACTTTTCCCGTTTTCCAACCAAAACCTATGCTTCAGATTTTCCCTACCAACCTAAGGTAAATCTAGGCCTTTAAATTTTCCACTTTTCCCGTTTTCCAACCAAAACCTATGCTTCAGATTTTCCCTACCAACCTAAGGTAAATCTAGGCCTTTAAATTTTCCACTTTTCCCGTTTTCCAACCAAGACCTATGCTTCATATTTTCCCTACCAACCTAAGGTAAATCTAGGCCTTTAAATTTTCCACTTTTCCCGTTTTCCAACCAAAATCTATACTTCAGATTTTCCCTACCAAGCCAGGGTAAATCTAAGCATTAAAATTTCCCACTTTTCCCGTTTTCCAAACAAAACCTATGCCTTACGCTTGAATTTTCCACTTTTCCCGTTTTCCAACCGAAACCTTTGCTTCAGGTTTTCCCTACCAACACAGCGAAAAAATCTAGGCATTAGAATTTTCCAATTCTCCCGTTTTCCAACCGAAACCTTTGCTTCAGGTTTTCCCTACCATCCCAGGATAAAAATGTAGGCATTGGAATTTTCCACTTTTCCAATTTCCAATCAAAACCTATGCTTCAGGTTTTCCCTACCAACCCAGCGAAAAAATCCAGGCATTAGAATTTTCCACTTTTCCCGTTTTCCAACCAAAATCTATGCTTCAAATTTTCCTTACCAACCCAGGGGAAAAATCTAGGCATTAGAATTTTTCACTTTTCCCGTTTTCCAACCATCGCCTTAGATTTCTCTTACTAACCGAAAAATATCTAGGCATTTTAATTTTCCACTTTTCCGGTTTTCCAACCAAAACCTATGCTTCAAATTTTCCCTACCAACCCAGGGTAAAAATCTAGGCGTTAGAATTTTCCACTTTTCCCGTTTTCCAACCAAAACCTGTGCTTCAGATTTTCCCTACCAACCCAGAATAAAAATCTAGGCATTAAAATGTTCCATTCCCGTTTTCCAACCAAAACCTATGTCCTACGCTTGAATTTTCCACTTTTCCCGCTTTTCAACCAAGACCTTTCCTTCAGATATTTCTTACAAACCAAGAAATTATCTAGGCATTTCAATTTTCCACTTTTCCCGTTTTCCAACCAAAACCTACGCTTCTGATTTTCTATACCAACCCAGGGAAAAAATCTAGGCATTAGAATTTTACACTTTTCCCGTTTTCCAACCAAAACCTATGCTTCAGATTTACCTACCAACCCAGGGGAAAAATCTAGGCATTAGAATTTTACACTTTTCCCGTTTTCCAACCAAAACCTATGCTTCAAATTTTCCCTACCAACCCAGGGGAAAATCTAGGCATTAGAATTTTCCACTTTTCCCGTTTTTCAACAAAACCTATGATCAGATTTCCCTACCAACCCAGGGTAAAATCTAGGCATTAAATTTTTTTAATTTTCCTACCAAATCAGCGGAAAATTTAGCCGTCATACAGGAGTGGCTGCGCTGCACTCCTGGTTATAAGTTTTCCACCGTGGAAAACTGGAAGCCCCTGTGCTATACATTGGCCTCTACTACTAAAAAACCTTTACTGCTGAAATTAGTTTGCTTGTAACCCTAATAATTAGTGAAATATTGCAAAAAAGTCCCAATTTTGGCTTATAATTATGCTAATATCCCAATTAGCTATCAGCTAACTATCCAATTAAGCACTTTGAAGGTTTGTAGACAAGTTATTCAGATTCTTCGAAACCAAAAACCCTTTATTGCTGAAATTAGATTGCTTTTAACCCTAATAATTAGTGAAATATCTTAAAAAGTCCGATTTAGGCTAAGCAATTTTGCAAATTAGCCTGTAGCTTATAAACAGCTTAAAATTCTAAAACACCAATGCGAGGTTCACACCCCAGGATGACAGGCTTTCAAACAAAAAATGTTTATCAAAATCGGTTGAGCGGATTCTGAGAATTTTTTCCGATGGACGGACGGACGGACAGACGGACATCATCCGCCTTTCGACCCTCGAGCACAAAATGTAAAACGCTTCGCGAAACTCCGAGCTTCGCTCGGAGGTTCTCTTCGCTCTATAAATGTAAAGTTTAGAGTAAAATTTCAAGATTAGCTGTTTGCGTGAGTAGGTGTGCGCGCTCAAAAGTATAGCCGTATCGAGAGCGTTTAAAACCTGAAAACCCGGCTCGATGTGAAGATAAAAAGTTTAATGCTGTTGTTGCAGACTAAATTTTACGGTTAGGCTTCGTATTAAACTTATCCTTATGCTAAGGAACTGGGTAAGAAATGTACTTGGCCAAATATTACACTCCTGAAATAAAATTGGCCATGTAAACCAAAGTTTTCACCAATTAAGCATATGAACGATGAACATACCCTGAAAAGCCATCAACGTTAAAGTATGCAAATTCAAAGACGACTCTGTCATCAGAACCGGAGAAGAATATGAACGTGCAGTTTGTCATTCTTGGATACATTCCCGGGAAATTAGGCGACGTGAATATTCCTGATGTCGATGCGTCAACGGAATATTGAAATCGGCATTCTGAAACGAAATTTTTATTTAATAGAATCAGCACTCAACGACGACTCTATGGTAATGCTGGTATGATTGCCTCACGATTGATCAATATGAATTTTTAGCGTGAACACTTAAACTATTTCTCAACTATTTATGGCCACAAAACTACCAGAAATCACAAGTCACTGGTTGTTATGATGCTACTGCAAAATACATGATAACCTCGAAACTTCCAAGGTTCTTCTTCGGATAGCAAGGTGCTATTTTCTAACAACAAAAACTATTAAGCCCTACTCACACGTGCAAGTTTGTGCAGTTAGAACTCGCACTTGCAAGTATTTGCAACGAAACATCATTTTCAATTTGTATCTTGGCATGAAATCATACGAATAATTTGCAGACAATTGCACTAAATATCAAGCATAACCTATAAATTATCAGTGCAGCCAATGAAGATAAATTAATTCGACACGCAAGGCTATTCATACCTATGAATTAATCCTTAGCGCGTATCTATCATGAATAAATTTCAGCTGCAAGTTTTCGAATCAATTTTGAAAAAACTTGCAGCTGCAAATTTCGCCTGCAAGAAATTTTCTCGGGTAAAGAAGTCTTTATTCGAAATTGCTTTACTTAAAAACGCATTTATACGACCGATACCATTTCTGTCAAAAATGAAAAAAACAGCATCGTCACAATCGCAGTAGACTGCGAAATATCAAACAAGTTTGATATTTGAATTAATTTAAGCTTCTTGCACCATTTCTAAGTATGGATTAATTCAGAAACACTCAATATGTCGTCCGATTGGCCAATCAAAATGCAGGTGCCAGAAATTCAAGCGACGTCCAACTGCGTGCACACGAGCGAACTAAGTTGCATTCCATTTTCCATTGAATTGTGTTAATAGGACTTTAATATCGTGCAGTTTATAGATAATTTTAGAACATGTACTCTCAAAAGGTGACCTTTTAAAGAAAGTTTTGAAAAACTATTCTTAAATTATAAATTGTAATCTATAATCTGAAGCATGGAGCAGAGACGATGATATGCAATCACAGACAGTTGTACCAAGAGCTAAAGTTATCTGTGTAGAAAACAATAACAATAAATTCAACTTCCACCTACCGTTAGGCACCAATTGTTGACCATCCGTGATTCCGAAATCTAAAACTAATATCACCAAAATTGTTTCTGGATAATCACCTTAAACAACTTATCATATTGACACTATTTGCTACAGTATCGTTTGCAAAAACGCTAAAAATCATTTGCTTAAGTAATTTTATAGCGTTCGCAACACGTTTGATATGCGAATAGCGTTTGAAATAAACTTTATTTTTACTCGATTTCTTAGCTGACTTAAGGTTGCGATTGTTGGTGTATGTGCATAGTGTATGTAATGTAAGACATATGGATACACGTGCACATATAGTACATAAGAAAATTATAATACAGGCCGCGTAGTGTAATGGGTAGCGTGTTTTACTCGCGAGCGAGAGGTCCGAGGTTCAATTCCCTGGCATGGCCATATATTTCGGAGAAGTTAAGTGGAAAACCATGCATATTCGCAGTATTTCAGAGAAAAGAGACGTCCCGGCCGTGCAGTTATGACAGCGACGTGTGCGCGGGCCGCGTCGTATTTATTGAGGAGTTAAGCGCTTCTTCTACACACAGTTGATCACACCCTTATGTTAAACATACCAGTTATCTCAGTGTGCCATAGAAACTGGTACACGTTACGCGATATCACACTGTATGGCCTTGAATAGCTGCGAAACTGAACGGTTAATTCATTCTCTGAAGACATGATGGAAACTGGTAGTTTTTGTCCGCAAAATGATTTGATTTTAATTCGAACTCCGTCAATAAAATCATAAACGGTTAAATGGTCATCGTGACGTTCATCACATCTGAAACGCAGTTTTAAACTCGTGTTTTACATGTGCAACATTTTTTAATGAGATTATACAGCTGCGAGTTGAACGCAATTTTTGAATCTAGAACTTGAAGCTGTGTGAGAGCCTAAGAATTACAGTATATGGCTGATGCCGTTTGGCAGTGCCGGAGCAGACACGGGTGTGTCTGCCCCCAAATTCCAAGGTGGGGGCCCCCAAACCCGCGAGCGAAGCGAACGGGAAGCCAGACGCATTTTAAAAATTAAGCGGTTTTTGTTGGTTTTGAGGGTGGCTGTTCCGGCCCTGCCATTAGATTCCATTTTGCATTGAACTTGACCTGCAGCAACGGCGTTAGATGTAAACGTATACGAAATTGTAGTAAGCAATTGTCCTAAGTCGATGTAGGACTGGTATTCCAGTAATCTTAAATATGATTATATTAATTGTTTGTTATTTTGGTTAAAAGCTACAGGCTCAGGAAACACGGTAACGACTTATAAGTCTAGTTTTTAGTTCGCTAAAAATTAAGGTTGCACATTATATAAAAATCACGCTGTTGGTCGATTAACGGTGAGTTTACAATTGCAACAGACCCGAATGTAACATAGAAAATAAAGTAGATTCAGGAGCCGAAAATTGGGAGCCTACAACTCTTCATACATTGAAGCAATACAGTTTATTTGTGTGACCGACAGTATCAAATTTGGCAAAATAGTGTTTAAAAAAACAAAAAGTTTATGTCAAAGCCGGCGTCATTTACTCTGAAGACAATTCGTTTGGTTTGTACAAATCAAATTTGACAAATTGAATTTTGACGCGTGTTTTTGGATCCGTACTAAAAATGCGGTGCGTACAATCGGAGTTGGGCGGATATGGCGACGGATATCTTTTGTTTGATTGTAATCCTGACGATAAATTACTTCGTGATGAGGTACCTGTAATAATAATAATAACAACAACAATAATAATAATAATTATAATAATAATAATAATAGTAATAGTAATAATAATAATAACAGTAATAATAAAATAATAATAATAGTAATAATAACAGTAATAATAACAATAATAATAAATAATAATAATTATAATAATAATAATAATAATGAATTTTGTAAGACAAAAGTCGCGTGCAGAGAAAACTGTGAAGGGGGTTACTTTTGATACCAACAGAAAAAACCTAAGAGCAAACGGGCAAAAGTCCCATATTAGTTCATGATCCCTGAGAAGCTTTTCTGGCTATGCCCTTACAAACAAGCACAATTTATTTGCAATGAAGACACCTACAATTTTAAAAGGTTTTTACATTTCACTCGTGCCCTCTGCCTAGTATGCTAAAATCAGGGTATAACCGGGGGTCAACCCCCCACTCTGGCTAAAAATCGACCTCCGGAATTGGCATACAAGAAACGACCCACAACTTTGTAATATATAGCTTCGACTTGTCCGCTATATTGGTAGCTTTGTTAAAACTACTAATGTCGGTGGTCACTATAAAGATTCCCCGCCAAAATTCATGTTTCATTCCCAAAATTTGAGTTTCCGGTCAAAAACTAAATTTCCCGATAAATTTGAATTTTCTCGCTAAAATCACGCCAGAACTTGGATTTACAGCGAGAGCTTGAAGTCTGCCAAAAGTTGAATTTCACGCCCAAATGTGAATTATCCTACCAAAAGTTGGATTCTTTCGAAACTTGCGTTTTTCTCGCTAAAATCCCATTAAAACGTTAAAATTTGCCCGTCAAAATTCGACTTTTCGAACGAAAATTTAAGTTTTCTCTTTGAAATTTGGCTTACCCCGCCGAAATTGAAAGTTACCCACACATTTTGATTTCCCATCAAAATTTAATTTTCACAATAAAAATTTGATATGTCCGCATACTTCATCAAAATTGTGGATTTGTCGCTACGCCGCTGTCGAATGTACTGAAAAGTGCTGACAAATGCGTTACCAGTGATTCGGCAAATTTTGTTTTGGTACACCCGTGGATATTTTATACTGTCCATTTTAGACGATATGGACGTTTATATGCCGAGCGCACGCATTATAACGAATGGGTGACATAATTTCGGTAGTAAACTTTTTCGTACTGTTACAAAATCTGCATCTTAATGTAAATGCCGCTTTGCAAAACGCGCTTTTAAACATTAAAAAATCACTGCTGTTGGTAAAGGGTGCAGCCAAGGTGTTATTTTAGGGTCAACCCCCTGTAAGGGTTTTGAAATAGTTTTTGAGTTTGTAATACAAGTTACATACAATTTTACCGGCTTGTAGGTTTCCAATAAAAACCAAAATGAGGCATATTTGTTTGGTGTACTGATCCATGATGTTGGTTGCTTTACGAGTTTAGCATCATTTTCAACCTTTAGTTGTTCAGTTATGTGTTTAAGGCTTAAATTTCGTGATTGCTAGGATACAAAAATCTGAAACTTAAAAACCGTATGTTATGGTTTTGTCTTGAAATCGTGGTCAGCATTAAATTTTGACCACATTCATTGCAGGAAACTAATGGGAAGCCCAGGTGTAGGCCCTCCATCGGGGACCCAAATCAAAATTTTGTTTTGAAATTATTTGGCACTAAAATTGCATCGCCTTCTTGCTGGTTTCGCAAGCAAGTGTTTTCACTATTACATATCGCGCAGCCTCTTTCAATAATGTCTGGACCCGCCATAGACCGCGTTTGACAAAAAAACATTTAAATCCTTGATAAGTAACCCTTACGTTCAGACAGCGGTTCGTGTTTAGCTAAATTTCCAATATAAAAATTGATAGTACAGAGGCTTATCCAAAAATTTCTGACGGGGGAACGGGCTGGCAAATGTGTGAAACGAAAAAATTGTAAGGTGGGGACCTTATCATTTTATCACCAAAAAATTTTCTGAGGGCGCAAAATTGTAAGGTAGGAACCTTATGATTTTATTACAAAAATATTGCGGGAAAAATTGTAAAGATGTAAGGTAGGGAGGGACCTTACCATTTTATCACAAAGAATTTTGCTGGAACAGTAAAATTTTCTGAGGGAAAAAAGTTTAAGGTACTTAGGAACCTTACCATTTTAACACAACAAATGTCTGATATATAATATTCTCCTGTAAATTTCAAAGTTTATAGACTATTTTTCGCAAAATCGGTTGCCTAAGTTTAAAAGTAAAAAATCTGGCAAATTTAATACTATATACGTCTTTGCAAAAATTGCCGCAACAAAAATACGTTTGGCTTCAATACACAAAACATGTTAACCGTTCACCTTCCGTGAGGAAATCCATTATAGTCCATATATTAAAAATATGTTTTGTAATGAACTTCTTTCTGCACACAATGATGTTAGAAATCAACACCGCAAGATGTTACAAACCCTTCAAAAAACGTCAAACCATCAACCACTGGTTCATCCATGGGGGGAGGGCCCGCCCGGATATAACTTCCACGACGAGCACCAAACTAAAATTTTGTATGAAGAGTTAGCAGTAAAATTGCATTCGACTTATCGCTCGGTTCACTAGTGAGAATTTTGTCTCTGTTATATATCGCGTGGTGCCCCGTCAAAGTTTTTGGATTCCCACTGAGGCCCGAAATTTTTGAGTTCTACGATTCATATTTTACGAGACAATAAACTTGAAACCAGATATTAAATTACACGTAAATCATAAATCCTTTATATTTAAACTCGAACAACGTTTGATACGATTTAATGCGACATAATCGAGATAAGAGAGAATTGGAACACAACAACAAGCAGAACATCAGGAATCGCCGTCTTCTCTAAATCATGTTTTTGGAAGTAAATTTTTTTATGCTTTTTCAGGAACTACATCTTAATAAATCTGGACAAATTTTTAACAAAAAACCTCATTGATTAAGCTTTATTGATATAATATATAACTTAATTGCGCGGCTATAATTCTGAAGTTAATACATCTCAAACGTCGAACAGTCGGAAAAATGTTAAGAACAGTTTATACTTCCTTTACGTTACAGACTGACACGTGCACTGCAGAGTAATTTGCAGAACTTTGTACCTCCATTGACGCATCCGTAACATTTGTCAGGATGCAACCGAATATTCGTTTTCGTCGGTGAGAGAATCGTAGTTCGCTTCCATTTCAAACTTCTAAAATTTATTTTTATGCTCATTTGATTCGAATTAAAATAAAATTTAACAAAGCTCGTTCACAATATCAAAAATACGGATGCATCCGCTATTTTTCATAAAGTTTGACGGAAGTGCGATTGCGTATCAATTAACATATCGTGAAAAAAATAAACCATATTTTAAAGTTGTGAGCTTAAATATGCCTATTACGTTTCTATTTTATTATATTTTGATGGTAACCGTTTTCCGTTGCAGCCGTGAGCAGGATTTCAGATTTATAGGGATCTGAAGAAAAGCGTGCGAAATCTGAAGAAAAGCGTGCGAAATTTAACGGTTCTGTAAAGAAAATGTGATCAGGCTGTGCTGCACACGTATGAAAGTAATCGGGACAAGTAAATGTCTAAGACAAATTTATAATGAAACATCCTTCCGCTGGATGTGGCCGCTGCCTCAACTCCAGTGCTAATCTTGCTGTAATATTAAAAGCAAAACCAGTATTTAATTTAACATTGGGTGTTGAAATTGAACACAAACCAGCTATAGTGGTGACTCCAGTATGATCCGGCGGAAGGATTCTTTTTGTGTTCCGAAATTTCACAGTTCTAATGCATCTATATATAACCTCGCTATGTTTTTCACCGATGTGACTAAAAACATTGTGAACATCATA
>JASANG010002764.1:0-15653 GCA_030248215.1 Enoplolaimus lenunculus
AGCGGAGTAGCGGTAAGTAGGATTGAACCGGGATTTAAGTTTAGGTATTGTCACGGTGGCGTGAAATGGGAAGGAAATCAGGCACTACAGGCATAATCGGGATAGTGCAGGGCGCTTAGTTACCCTGTACAGGATACTGGTTTTATGTGTTAATTGGGGAACCGCGTGGTCACCATGTGAATAGTTCGTGATTTCGGCTATGGATTGAAACCACCAACTCCGCGTTGAGGTCCGTTTCCAATGACGCTTATATCGCTCTGGTTCAATAAATGCAGTCGTTTTCCCTTTTATTCCCCCCAACACCGTATTAAAGCTATATTCAGTAAAGCACGAATACCGAGTACAACAAGTAAACGAGTAACCAAATAACCCTGGTTTCCCCTGGTACTGCCCGAAGGCTCCGCGCTATGCACTTTTATTGCTGAATCCCTATTGCCGGTTTTCACCGTAGGCTCACATCGGAGCTACCGTGACTCTAATTCCAATTAAATCCTTATCCGCCTAAGTCGCCCGGTTCACTTATGCAATTCAACTTCCAAGATAAACGCAAATATTAATCGCCTCCGCACTAAGTCAACTCACAAAAATAAAAACAACGCATAGTTCCAACTCAAAAGCAAGAATGATTATGGAGGCTGGCTACCCCAACCCCCATATGGAATTGATTTGCATAACACATCCGCCGTATAATATATACAACACAACAACAACAATATGTCACCCCTCACCCCTAGCTGCGCGATTTCCCAGAATAAGCCAACGAAAATATATTACATGGCCACGCAGGGCCCTGAGAACAATTACCTTGCGGACACAGCCGCCACGCATCGATTCATAAATTTCTACGTCGTTTAGCAACGCCTGAGCCTAACTTAAGTTCTAAGAGAGACTAGGCGGAGCCGGGGGCTCCCTTAAGGGGTGGATTTAGGTTTGGTTTTAGATTTGTTTTAGTTTTTAGGTTGAAATATATTTAGGAGTGGCACAGTCACCTACAGAAATCAGGCACTACAGGCATAATCGGGATAGTGCAGGGCGCTTAGTTACCCTGTACATGATACTGGTTTTATGTGTTAATTGGGGAACCGGAGATTCAAGGGAAACCTGGGAAAACGTAGTTTAGTGAATCTAACGGGGTTAGCTTCACTATTCTACAATGGATTGGCGAAATCCAACGAGGTTTAAGATTGGTTGGAATTTGGGGTATCTCTAATGGGGTTAGAGTGCACGGTTATAAACTTGGGGAAAATAGAGTGTAATTCTAACGGGGTTAGGATTGCACGGATTCTGGGAGTTCTAAAAGTTTCTAATGGTGTGACATAGGATACAGGGTCTAGGCAAAATCACGAACTTCTCACAATGTCATTGTCTGAACCTTTAGACAATGAATATGCTCTAGGCCTAAATATACTTGTCATGACATTATATCGGGAAATGCTATTGTCCATAGGAGATGTCCCTCGGAAGGGACTCAATTTTTTGCGTTGAATGATGCGTGTGAATACGTGTGCACAGCGTGTTTTTAAACGCGTGCGCGTGTGCTACGAGAGTAAACCTGGATGCTGTATAAACTGATTTTATACTGTTTGTTTAAAAGCAAGACCTGAACAATTCGAAGACATAGCATATGTTTTAGGTGCAAACCTATGACTTGTCGACACGAAAAGGTTTAGCATCCAACGAACTCTAGCCTGCAAAGCAACATGATTTTCAATCTTTAAGATAGACCTTTTCAATACACTGTCAAATTAGAAATGTTAACTCCAAATGAAGGTGTAGTCGTGCATAAACATGGTTTAACATTTCAGTGTACCAGTAGACGCAAATTAATAGTTCAATCCATACCAAAGCTTTCACTAAACATTGTGTGGAATATGTCTTCAAAATCTTTAATTTTTCAACGATAAAATAATATGAGGTAGCACGAATAGGGTTCGTTTTTGTGATTAAGTTGGGTAGACTAGGGTACGACGAAAAGGTGTGAAATTACTTAGCTAGTGCAACGTAGCGGATTTTCAGTAATTATGGATGTTTGTCGTGAGATGAATTTATGTTGCGTAATTCCTTACCCAGAAATGGATAGAAATACTACGGCAAAATAAACATCATCGAATTGGTTTGTACTAAAGCTTGTAAAATCCTGCAGATTATTGCAAATTAACAGCACTCCGTGCAGAGTTTAAACTCAGTTTGTGAGCGAAAGTCCCCGTTTCCTTTCGCTACTTCATTACATCACGAGGTACTTTTGTGTGTATTTCGGCTCCTAAAGTCAAAGTCAAAAGTTCACTGGAAATGTGAAATCGGCAAAATATGTATATTTTGCGGTCTTATCGAAGGAATGTCAATAAACAGTAAGTATATGTGAATCACGTTTGCAACATTGTAATAGCTGCTGGAAAATGATACTGGATAGTCCTTATGCTCGGCCGGTAAAGTATTGCAACATTTTACAGCGCGTTTGATAAGCTATTTTTTCGCCACATTTGTCCGAAACTTTGGTACTGTCAGCTTCAAACAATGGGCTCTGGCACGATGGTCTCAAAATAGTTAAAAAAGTTGTTAGCGTTCAGGAGAACATCATTAAAAATAAACTTGTGCAACATAATTAAACACAATTTTAAGTTACGGTTGTAGTACCGAATATTATAAAACTGTTCTTCGCAATTGAACGTATTTAACTTCTTGCTGCGATTCAGGGTGCAAAGCGGAACTGGATTATACCGAAATCGGAACAGCAAACTTATACCGTAATTGTAATCTAATCGGAACTTGAAATTTTGTGACTGTGCGGATAATTTGTTTTAACAAATATAATGTTTATTTAGGCAGGGATGGGCGAAGTCTCGGTCTCGGTCAATTTTTAAACGTTACCGAAAATAAAAAAAAGATTTTTTTAACATTTTTAAACGTTAGCGACAATGAAAAAAAATTTTTTAACAACGATTTTGAATATTTTTATCTGCTTTGAATTGCCGCTTCATACAATTAAACTAATAAATTGCCGCCAAAATTTATTTTTACTTTATTGTCATATGGCTACTGTCTCCATACCCTTGGAACACGCTGGGGACAAATCGCACTGTCTCAAAACACCCTCGGTACCAGGGTGGCACCGAATCTACGATTTGACCGAATCCGATTCCGAATACATTGCTAATTTGCCGAATCCGAATCTTGCACATCTATAATTTGTTTCAGAATATCAACGCCATGCCAGCCGCATAACTTTTACGTAAACATTACGTAATATATTTCGTGTCCGACCTCAGTTTTGATATTTGTGACCTGAAACAAAGATTTTTTATTAGTATTTAAAATTTTTATGGTTTAAAACTGAAAAAACATATTGTCTAACACTTAGATTTGGCTTTTGGATTCTGCTTTTTCGCAACCGAATTCGAATCCAAACATTTGCTGCCACCCTGCTCGGTACAATCCATAATTCAGAGCTATAGTGTTGTTTTGCTCCCGGGCAAGCCGAATAGACTGGAAAATTTTTAACACAGCGTAACGTTATAAATGCGGATGGTCCGTATTTTAAAAGATGCCTTAAATGTTCTAAACGCGAAAATGCATCTATTTGCGGTTTGCCAATCAAATGGCTGTATAACCAGGCAGCGGTGCTCCACAGTCGTTCGCTGTCTGTGTTGGTAGGCAAAATGAGCAAGTACTCCAGGGCCAAAGCTGCGATATCCAGAAAACTTTTGTGATTGCTTATCGCTTTTTTAACTCTTTGGTCTCACCAAGAATGAAAAAAGTGAGACCAAGACCGAGACTGATACCCAGACCGATACGAGCCAAATCCCAAGACTTACCTGGACGGATGCCGAGACCGATCCCAGACCCAGATCAGTCAAATACTGATACTTGCCGAGGCCGACACCGAGACCGAGATCGCCCGTCCTTGTATTTAGGGTAGGCTGCCTGTTGGTTGGCAACAATTTTCAAAAAGGTCGCATGAACAAATTGGAGATGATTTTTGGTTCTGTAAAGCTTGAATTTAATAGATAAATAATACAGTGTTTTATCCAACTTATCATAAGTAAGGTTAAAATTAAAATTTCAAAATTTTGTTTCCGATTGGTTGTACAATCGGAATCGGAACTCATTTTCAATCAGAATTGTAATCGGAATCGGAATTCCGGTTGCACCCTGCTGCCATTGCATTTTCGCGCAAGTACAAAAGTTAATATTTTCCATACTAGCAATTAATTTCAGTTTATAAGTATACTTCTGCACGACTTAAATAATTTTAAACAATACACAATCCGAGATGCTTTATACGGTTAATATTCGGTTCCGTTAAAAATTTGTCTTTTGGTTCTGAGTGTTTGCAGCTAAAATAAACAGCGCTAAAATAATCATTGAAAAGCTAGCTCTTTGTTTCAGTGTGAAATACTTTCTCACTTGACTCGGTATTCTTTACTGGACCGATGTCAAATTGTTTCGGTCTGGAGTTTATGAATTTGAACAACACACCAGGTTTCATAGAAACCAATGCCTGACTCTCTTTCGTACGTACGATAAAATTACGTAATTAGTTTGTGTACGGATACAACTGGATCTGTGACTCCGCTGAGTTGGAAATTTTCTGGTAAAACCTGAGAGACGCGAAATTTTAGCGTGTCGGATGGGAAAACCATCGGTTGAGATGTTTTTACAGCTGTAGCGGAGTATTTGCCTGGGGGATCTAAGTGTGTGACCCCAGGGTGTAAGATTTCGCGGGCGTAAAATTTGGTAGTTTCAAATTTTAGATCTAGGGGCCTGAAGGGAGAGCATAGGTGGACGAAATGAATGAAAAATGGTGGATTTTTGAAATCTTAGTTTTAAAGCCGAAATATAGGATTTATAGTGGAAATTTACCTGCTGGATTTTGAAAAGTATATATTTGTTTCATATTAATAATACTTTTCATAAAGTATTTGGGGTTTATTTTGTATGATTTGAACTCTATGAAATTCGTTTTAAAATATTTGAGATGTTGAGTTCCAATATGGCGGTTGAATTTGTTTTGCGAGTGTGTTTGTTCTTTGAAAAGCCAAAATGAGCATAGATAAGAGTAGTTATGGTTCCTTTCCAATCATTTTCAAAGAATTGGTGGTGTTTCGAATGATTACGTGGTGAATAAAGATCCTTAGCTAGCGATGTTGGTTTCTCTGGCTTTATAATGGCGGCGTGACAAGATGGTGATGTATACTAATATACGTGTGTTAATAAGGTTTTTGTTTTTTGGTGTATTGAAAATGTTTTGTCCCCAGCGTGTTCCAAGGGTATGGAGACAGTAGCCATATGACAATAAAGTAAAAATAAATTTTGGCGGCAATTTATTAGTTTAATTGTATGAAGCGGCAATTCAAAGCAGATAAAAATATTCAAAAGCGTTGTTAAAAATTTTTTTTTCATTGTCGCTAACGTTTAAAAATGTTAAAAAAATCTTTTTTTTATTTTCGGTAACGTTTAAAAATTGACCGAGACCGAGACTTCGCCCATCCCTGCCTAAATAAACATTATATTAGTTAAAACAAATTATCCGCACAGTCACAAAATTTCAAGTTCCGATTAGATTACAATTACGGTATAAGTTTGCTGTTCCGATTTCGGTATAATCCAGTTCCGCTTTACACCCTGAATCGCAGCAAGAAGTTAAATACCTTCAATTGCGAAGAACAGTTTTATAATATTCGGTACTACAACCGTAACTTAAAATTGTGTTTAATTATGTTGCACAAGTTTATTTTTAATGATGTTCTCCTGAACGCTAACAACTTTTATAACTATTTTGAGACCATCGTGCCAGAGCCCATTGTTTGAAGCTGACAGTACCAAAGTTTCGGACAAATGTGGCGAAAAAATAGCTTATCAAACGCGCTGTAAAATGTTGCAATACTTTACCGGCCGAGCATAAGGACTATCCAGTATCATTTTCCAGCAGCTATTACAATGTTGCAAACGTGATTCACATATACTTACTGTTTATTGACATTCCTTCGATAAGACCGCAAAATATACATATTTTGCCGATTTCACATTTCCAGTGAACTTTTGACTTTGACTTTAGGAGCCGAAATACACACAAAAGTACCTCGTGATGGAATGAAGTAGCGAAAGGAAACGGGGACTTTCGCTCACAAACTGAGTTTAAACTCTGCACGGAGTGCTGTTAATTTGCAATAATCTGCAGGATTTTACAAGCTTTAGTACAAACCAATTCGATGATGTTTATTTTGCCGTAGTATTTCTATCCATTTCTGGGTAAGGAATTACGCAACATAAACTCATCTCACGACAAACATCCATAATTACTGAAAATCCGCTACGTTGCACTAGCTAAGTAATTTCACACCTTTCCGTCGTACCCTAGTCTACCCAACTTAATCACAAAAACGAACTCTATTCGTGCTACCTCATATTATTTTATCGTTGAAAAATTAAAGATTTTGAAGACATATTCCACACAATGTTTAGTGAAAGCTTTGGTATGGATTGAACTATTAATTTGCGTCTACTGGTACACTGAAATGTTAAACCATGTTTATGCACGACTACACCTTCATTTGGAGTTAACATTTCTAATTTGACAGTGTATTGAAAAGGTCTATCTTAAAGATTGAAAATCATGTTGCTTTGAGGCTAGAGTGCGTTGGATGCTAAACCTTTTCGTGTCGACAAGTCATAGGTTTGCACCTAAAACATATGCTATGTCTTCGAATTGTTCAGGTCTTGCTTTTAAACAAACAGTATAAAATCAGTTTACCGTGCACTCTAACCCCATTAGAGATACCCCAAATTCCAACCAATCTTAAACCTCGTTGGATTTCGCCAATCCATTGTAGAATAGTGAAGCTAACCCCGTTAGATTCACTAGACTACGTTTTCCCAGGTTTCCCTTGAATCTCCGGTTCCCCAATTAACACATAAAACCAGTATCATGTACAGGGTAACTAAGCGCCCTGCACTATCCCGATTATGCCTGTAGTGCCTGATTTCTGTAGGTGACTGTGCCACTCCTAAATATATTTCAACCTAAAAACTAAAACAAATCTAAAACCAAACCTAAATCCACCCCTTAAGGGAGCCCCCGGCTCCGCCTAGTCTCTCTTAGAACTTAAGTTAGGCTCAGGCGTTGCTAAACGGCGTAGAAATTTATGAATCGATGCGTGGCGGCTGTGTCCGCAAGGTAATTGTTCTCAGGGCCCTGCGTGGCCATGTAATATATTTTCGTTGGCTTATTCTGGGAAATCGCACAGCTAGGGGTGAGGGGTGACATATTGTTGTTGTTGTGTTGTATATATTATACGGCGGATGTGAGTGTCCCTAAGGGGCCCGAGACGCCGATGACACTCAATTTTATGCAAATCAATTCCATATGGGGGTTGGGGTAGCCAGCCTCCATAATCATTCTTGCTTTTGAGTTGGAACTATGCGTTGTTTTTATTTTTGTGAGTTGACTTAGTGCGGAGGCGATTAATATTTGCGTTTATCTTGGAAGTTGAATTGCATAAGTGAACCGGGCGACTTAGACGGATAAGGATTTAATTGGAATTAGAGTCACGGTAGCTCCGATGTGAGCCTACGGTGAAAACCGGCAACAGGGATTCAGCAATAAAAGCGCATAGCGCGGAGCCTTCGGGCAGTACCAGGGGAAACCAGGGTTATTTGGTTACTCGTTTACTTGTTGTACTCGGTATTCGTGCTTTACTGAATATAGCTTTAATACGGTGTTGGGGGGAATAAAAGGGAAAACGACTGCATTTATTGAACCAGAGCGATATAAGCGTCATTGGAAACGGACCTGAACGCGGAGTTGGTGGTTTCAATCCATAGCCGAAATCACGAACTATTCACATGGTGACCACGCGGTTCCCCAATTAACACATAAAACCAGTATCCTGTACAGGGTAACTAAGCGCCCTGCACTATCCCGATTATGCCTGTAGTTCCTGATTTCCTTCCCATTTCACGCCACCGTGACAATACCTAAACTTAAATCCCGGTTCAATCCTACTTACCGCTACTCCGCTGATACTCCGCTAAGCACACAAGAAATCCGAAGTATAACTATACGCACTTGTACAAAAATTAAAAAAATTCTGCAACCAATTTCACTAGTTGGAAAGTTAAGAATGATTTCGGTCCTAGCTACCCCCTGTGCGTCTCGACCTAAATTTGCATACAGACCGACACCCACAATTGGGTGTCCGCCGATGCTATTTTACGACCAGAGCCACCCATCCTGTACACCAATTACCTACAACAACAACAATACACTATCCAGCAACCAATTACAAAGCACCATTTTGGTGCTGACATAGCCTAGCTATGTCCTTTCACGCAAAAACAGCCGGAAATATATGCAATTATATTCAATGGCCACGCAGGGCCCAGGTAGGTTTCACATTGCAGACACAGCCGCCATAGCATCGATGTTAACGCTTTTACGCCTTGTAGCAACGCCAAAGCCTAGCTTAAGTTCTAAGACAGACTAGATGGAGTCCGGTACTCACTTAATTTGAAATAGGTTTAAGAGTGGCAGAGCCACCTACAGACATATTGACATCCCAGACAGTGTATAAAGAGAGTGGGTATGGACAACGTGAGCACGCAAAAGGGAGGGACATTTTTTACAAATGTGCGTGCATTTTAACGTGGATGACCAATAAACTTGCACGGTTTCCAAGTGGGATTGTTAAAAGTCGCCAACATTCAGTGTACACCCACCAGGCAACAGGTCGACCCCCTGAAATACGTATACTTTGTCACATTATCGCACGCACAGGCCACTTTGTCAAAGGACAGCAGTTTTGTCCGTAGTCTATAAGAAGGGACCCAGCTCATTGCATAATACAAAGATTGTCCAAAGTGACTCTGTTTAGCAGACATTCGTTTATTGCATAAAACACAAAGTCTTTCCGAAGGGACTATGTTAAGCGATTATACACAGTCTGTGTGAAGTAACTCCTATTGTCAGACACTGCGTCCGAACAGTGTTCACATTGCGTAAAACTGTTTTAACAATAAATTGCTTTAAAAGCAGTCCTATATAACTTGACTACGTTGGCACGTGTGCATGCCTGCATGGTTTCAAAATTCTTTTATGGAACACACATTTGTGATGCGCTTTCTTTAACTATTTGTAAGTTGATGTGATGCTGTACAAATTTTGGGTAGATGACTGTTGACAGTAACTGAACGAGTAATGATTTCGTTGCTTATTAGATCATTGCAAAATTGCCATCGTTTCTGTGATACAACGCTGCAGTCAATTCAAGGGTTCTGTACTTGTGGAGCAGCTATCCCTGCAAGTGCTGAATCGAATTAAAAAATTATACGGTGATGACTTAACGGTAAATGCCAAAATATATAGTTTGTGCCTGTTTACAAATAATGCATGTAGTCTTGTTGGTAACTTGTATTAGACTATTTGCAAACCAATTTGTAAAAGTTTGTTGAACATATATCGGTATGGGAATTGAATTAGATCTTGTAGACATTAAGCAGTAGTTAAAATTGTTCGTTTATTTTTGCGACATTAATGTTACCAGTCCTGCGCTTGGTACCTATTTTGTATCCTACCCATTTTGGGCGGCAAGTTTTCAAGAGATTTCCGCATTTAGATAAGGTTTGCAACAATTCTTAAAGATTACGGAATTACTCAACCCAATTAGTTAGACTGTATCGGTCAAGGTACACTTCCCCAAAGTGACGCTTTGGGTAACGTTTAGGATGTGACTTGTCATTGTGTAAGCATAAGCTTAGCTTAAACGTTTTCCTAACTTTAAGCCTAATTCAAAACCATAAATAGAGGAAAACTGTTCAAGATTTCTGTTCTAGAATCTTAAATGCTAGCAAAGTGTGCGCATTTATCTGTTGTCTCGAAATGAAATGTTGAATAATTAGTTATGTCATTTACTATATTTTTGAAGGTTTCTTTTGAACATGATTTACGAAATTGTAATGCTGTGTCCACACGTGCAACAGCAAAAGCTGAAGATACAGAAAATATAGGTTAGCTACAACTTCTGAATTGCTTGCATCTCTTAAAACTAATTTAAACAACGTACCTCTGTAGAAGTAAAATATTATGCGGAGTTCGCGTTATAACTGGGACAGGTCGAAGCATGTTTTATCTCTTGTACAAAAATTTAACGTCATATGACATTGACTTGCAAACTACTCAAAAATTAATCGTAAATCCATAAATACATATTTTTGCATAACTCAAATACTTCCAACAGTGTACAAATTTAGATTCTATATTCGTTTACATCCGGCTCCGTTCCTGTACAAAATTCACTATCCGGTTCCGATTCCGAGAAAATTAATATCCGGCGAATCCCCGATGCCGTAGGTAGCTGGAGGTTAGGTTGGTCGGTGTTATTATTATCGCGATGAATAGTTCGGTTATCATGCGCAACATACTTCATGACTACCACACCAAAGAAGCAATGGCACATTAATGGCCAGGAAACTGAATAGTAAATATCAATTTTATTTGCTTCGTTAGAAACGCACAAGCGAACACAGCATATAATGCGCAGGGAGCGAATAAATCACTGATCGTGTGAAATCTTTGGATAGGTTAACTTATCAATGATTGATTGTATTTAGCTTTATATACAGAACCAAAAATAATCGCCAGTTTGTTCATGCGACGTTTTTGAGAATTGTTGCCAGACAACAGAAACTCTAAATTTAATATTACACTTAATACAAATTATCTGTATAGTCACAAATTTTGTAGTTCCAATTCCCATTCCGGTATAAATTTGCTGTTCCGATTCCGATTCTGGTATAATCCAGTTCCACTTTGCACCCTGCCTATTTGCATTTAAGGTGA
The DNA here is from genome assembly GCA_030248215.1 of Enoplolaimus lenunculus. Taxonomy (NCBI): domain Eukaryota; kingdom Metazoa; phylum Nematoda; class Enoplea; order Enoplida; family Thoracostomopsidae; genus Enoplolaimus; species Enoplolaimus lenunculus. The sequence continues at coordinate 10,835 of JASANG010002764.1, forward strand.
ACCAAATATAAATCAAAATTTGGCCAAAAAACGAATTGGAGATGATATTGGTGCGGTATAGATTGATCTGACTACGCTACCTCCGCAAAAAACACCGCGACTAATTTCGGTAAAAGAGCAGCTGGTTTCAATGAACGAACATTGCAGCAGCACGTTTCTGCAATGGCGATACTTCAAACGAAGAGAACCCCATTATCAGGTTGAAACTCACATTTTTATGTAATAAAAGGAAGCATACAAACGGAATTCTGACTCCGGTTACAATTCTGATTCCACACTAGTTTCCAGTCCGATCAGAAGTTCAAATCGGTAACCGCGCACACTGTTCCGTTATATTTTGCTTTGTGCACGAAAAGTTTTCTAAAATATATTTGGCTCCTATATAAGTAATATTACATACACAGCCTAATTTTACAGTAATGATTTCAAAAATGGTAATTAGTACCATTTTAGTTTTGCACCGTGTAAATAAGTGTAATTATATTTCATTGTAAACTGCTTTCAAAATATAGTTCTTATTGTTAAGAGCCATAGCAGCGGTAAATAGCATAAAGAGTAAAGAGTTGGCGAATATTATATTATTATGTCGGTGAAGGGCGCAATATGATATACATTGAGGAGTATGGTCCGTCGTATAGAACAGATGACTTCCATAACGGAGAGATGTTCTAAAGTAGCTACATTCATATTGCAAAGTTCCAATTAGTGTTAAACATGATAGTATGCTCTGAAAAATAAACTTCCGTTTAATACTGGTTTAGGTTTCTTTAGTGTATGATTTGCCTCGACTGTTCCGGCCACTGTTACTATTTTTCTGGCCATTCCTTTTGTTGCATTTGATCTAATAGTTTGCTTGTCCATCTGCTCTGTGCGAAATTAGTTTAGAAACTTCTGTGCTATTTATAAGTAATCCTTTTGTCTAATATGCGTGGTGCTATGTAAATGTATTCATTTTTTCTAAAACATATGCCTCAGTCGTTTAATCTTTTACGATGTCTGACTTACCTTGTTTGTCTTTGATTGAAGCTTCGCCGATTCCGAATCTGGACGATAACTTAGAAAAATTCGCTTTTATACATGAGAGTAAAGTTTGAAATTACACAGTTTAGTGTCCGACGTGCTCACTTAACATGCCGATTGCCGAATTTTAGGCAGGCCATAGAAACAATTGAATTTTGAGACATTAGAATCCGAATTCATTAATAACTGATTGAAACCAACAACCCTCAATTTTGAAACGTTTAGTAAATAGTTCTGTTCTTAATCGATTCCAAAGACAAACAATTATATATTCCCATTACGTATTCGATTTTTTTCAAATCCTAATCCGTATTTCATTCTGAACGATTGATTTTTGCCGTTTATAAGACCAATTTGAATTGCACGTGTTAGGCTGATTTCAAGGCTTGTCCTTACGTTTAAGCTTACGTACGTGTTTATACTACTGGTACGGCTCTGTTCTATGCATATGCCCGCCGAATACGTAAAATATTTGTTATAACATTTTAATTTAAGCATTGCAGTCCAAGACTGTTAACGTTACAAAACAACAATGCCGACAATCTTCAAATGCCGAGAAATCGTCATTTGATAAATTCATTGAATCCGGTATTGTGAAGGATATGTTTGCACAGTCGCATTCTCGGATTCTTCCAAGGTATGCTTACGTTAACTTGATGTTTCCAAAACATAGCGTTGTTCAGGACAATTTTTACGCGTCAAACAACATGCAGTTTTTTCGAAATTTACCCGATAGTGATATCGATCGACTGCTGCGAGACAAGTCACATAATGTCGAATTTCACTATCACGGTAACCTCAATGATTTTCGAGAAGCATACGTTGGTCTTCCTGCTCAATGTCTCAACAACAACACAAAATAAAATTAGAACAACAAAAACGAAGGTATCTTGCGCAAACGCGTATACAACACCAACGAAATCGCAAAATAAAAGGGAAAATCCGGAATCCAGGTCAACCGTAATTCGTTGAGTATCAACATTTTGAACATATAAAGCATGATCATTCTTACGCTAATCAACCGTCGAAACTGGAAGAAGATCGTTGCAATCAAATTTAGCAAACAAAACTTCAGACCAATAACGATACGGCAGCAAAACCATTTCAGTTCTTGCAATCGACTGCTACTGGGTGTTTTGCGCACATGAAACTAGATAATTGCTACGCTACGGAAACATTAGAGTTCAACAACCAGTCATACAATCAAATTCAATACCAAACGCTTCAAAATGACTTAACACAGCCGAATTCTGTTGTTTTTCGAGAACTACATGGAAATGGTACAAACACAAAAGAAGGTCAGTTACCTCAACTGCCTGCTAGTCAGCGTTTTGCTATGATTATGCTCGATCATTGTTATGCTAAGCGAAAACCAGAATTAAAAAACAGTCGTGTATTCAAAGTCAGCGTCGCAAAGTATTCCAGTACACGCAAGCTAAACATTTAGGTCAATCGTAATAATCGTGGAATACATAAACTAACGTATTTTGTAATAGCCCATTTTACAATTTTGTAAAATGTTATTGGTGTTCTAAAGTTCAAGTTTACCACTCGCAGTACTTCACCAGTATAAACTATGTGTATGACTTTGGTTTTCATTCATTTCGTTAGATATAATAAAGACGCATATTGTCTGGTGAACTCTCCTATTGTGTAATGCAAAGTTCAGCATAAATACAAATAAAATCTCAGGCGCTTAATAGGTTTGGATTTTAAAGCTAAAGCTACGGCTTTTAGGTACTTGTCTTTTTAGGTACAAGTTTATTTTACGCTTCGGCTTATACATAAGGGTTTTAGGTCCTTGTCTTAGGTAGATGTTTATAATGCGCTTCGGCTTATGCTTAGGTTTACGTATATGCGTACTTCTACTACCCTGTCCTTTATGCTTCCTGGTGTTTTTTATTAAATTTTAATCAACGTAGTACTTTATATTTTCTTGTCTCGCGATAGGTCAATATTTCAAAAAAACTGCAGTTGTATCTCTAGCAAACTGTTGACATAAATGCAACGAACGCTTTGATTTTTATGCTTAGGCTTAAGAATATGCGTATTCTGTTGCTAAGAAACCACCAAAATTCCAAAAAATACTAGACCAAAACCAGTACCATACTTGATGACTATGGGTGGTCGTGACACAAGTATATTTATAGTCTAAAACCAACCAATCATATTTTACTTACTATCCCATTATTTAGATCACCTTTTACCTGAGTAGAGGGACTGCATTTAACGTGTGTCATTTCCTTAAATCGTACCAAAATTTGTTTCATTTAAATGCACTTTCTTGAAACGATAAAAGTGCAGATTGTCCATTACTTGAGTCATGCAATATAGTAATCCAGCATGTTGATTTTCTACGAAGCGTATAAACTATAAAACTAGGATTTATGTAATCGTTGAACTTAGCAATTTGATAAATGATAAAATATGTAAATGTGATATGCACATGTGTCGAATACTCCACTTGCATGTGCTAGATTAGATACAATTCCCGTATACGTTACATAAAGATTTCCAATCTTTGTTACGACAACAATTATAAAGATTACTATTATTTACCTACTCCAATACACGTGTAACCGTGACATTAGGGATATTAGGAATAACATATGTTTGTAAACGTGCGTGCATTGGAGTTGGACATTAAAGGTATTTCAAATTACTCTGTGAAGTAAAATTTAACGAAACTAAATCATGTTAAATTCCAATACACACAAACTATTTTATTTCTAATTTACCCTATTTTCCGGAATTGAATCAGCCCTTTCCACACAGCAACATTCTTTAATGTGGATGATGCATAAGCAGCCTGTGAATGTTGACTCCTTTGCGAAAAAACTCCAGTCTGAGCGTCGCGGTACTTTTGAATTCCAATTAGGCAAAAGCAAACGCTGGCAACAGTTTACGATCAACAAGCTTAAATCATCATATACTCGTTATCTCAAATCAACATGTATGAAGTCAAATCATTACCGGCAAGGCGCGCTACGAGTTGCAGCGAAAAATACTTTTGATCAATTGGTTGCACTGCAAAACAGAACTCAACGTTCATTGATTATATCGTGTAACATTATTAATCGAATGTGGCTAGTAGCTAAAGAGACGAGTGGCACAAATAACAATAGCATGGATCACGAACTTAGTTTGCAGGCAAAGTATGAAAAAACAGTGGCACACGAAATCCGGTGATACCTTAAGCAGTCGTAGGTTACCGACCTTGTTCAAAAATCCCCGAAAAATAAACGGTGCTTCAGCTAGCGATCAAAATGTGCAATCTCTACCATTTATTAGAGAACTGCTCCAGCACACGACTTAGTTACTACCTTGTGTGATTCACAGCTATATCAGCCTTGTGACAAATTTTGCAAAATACCTCGATCCTGGGGTTTAACTTTGCATAACGCGTTAAAGCCGATAGCATTAGCAAACGGAATAATTGAACGTACAAATGCGGTAGTTGCGTTTGACTACTGCGAACTTTGTAGAAATTCAACAAAATTTGGAGAAGGGAAACACGTTTGCTCGAATCAACTGGACTTTTTGCGATATTTGTCACCGCGTTACGTTGGTCTGAGGACGATTCTTAGACGATACAATGATGTGCGAAATTATGCTCGGATTCTTCTAACGATAAAGAATGTATTTAAAATTGGTAACTATGAAGTTGCTCAGAAGCTGCTTGGGTGTTCTACTGCATCAACTTGTCCAAAAAACTCAGACATTAGTAGTACGGAGCATAGTTTGCGTAGACTTCAGTCAGAGGATAGTTTACGGTATCAATTTGGCAACTTATATGACT
>JASANG010002192.1:0-15653 GCA_030248215.1 Enoplolaimus lenunculus
GAATATGTTGTGTACACTCAAAAAAATTATTTTGAATTTATTTAGAAAACTATTCTCTGTGGCAAATCTGATAAGTTTTTCTGATATTTAAGACAATTTTTCTAAAAATAACTAGAAAACGTTAATACTTTCAAACTTTATTTCAAACCTTTTTTGTAAACTTTTCTGTTTTAATTGAAATAGTTGTCAAGTGCACCTTGATCATATTTCTTAAACGTACGCAATTTTTTCTTAAATATCAAAAATATTATTTTGAGTGTAGTAGGGCACTTCTTTACTTTCCATTCAGAGACGCTGCAGGTCCCCTGAACCCCCTTCTCAATATCAAGGGACTCAAAGCAGCATGCGTGTTGCCAACCCAAGGCCCCGTGCTAAGCGATGCCCATAGCAGAACTCCAAAAATCTAGTCCAAAAGTATATACTTCGTTAAAGCTTTTGAGTGTTCCAATGATGAATTTCAGTGCGGACGTTTGAATGGGCGGCAGTCCACATCCTGTTGTGGGTTCTCCGAAAATTCAAATTAAAGAAAATTTTCTATGTGGGGGGAGTTTTCCCCTGTGGGTGGAAAGTACAAAAGTACCTCAGTTGACGTGATGCAAGAACCATTTTTTCACTAATTTCAGATGCTTTTGGGTCTGCTTTTTGCATTGACAGTGTGAACATTTCGGTTCGTTTGTGGAAATTAACCTAAATTCCGGTTAAAAGTTAGACTTTCGTTTTTAGTCAAAAGTGTAGGGTACGCTTTCGAATAATTGTGTGGTAATATGTTACGTTTGTAGTTACTGTAGTGAACCGAATAAGAGGAAGGACTGATATTTATTTGGCCTCTCCAGAGGGTACCCCCCTCCTGTTATTCGGTCACGGACTGCTATTTATTTTCAACCCATTCTCCGCCGCCCTTCGTTACTGATATATATCCGGTATTGCAACGATCCGTTGAATTAAACGTTTTTTACCTTGCATCAAAAGGTTGAGTGATAATGCAAGGTTATACTTACGAATGTTACTTTCAAAACTTAAGTACGCTTTCGAACTCAAATTCATTTGGTCCTGGAGTCATTTATGCGTTGCAATTATGGATAATTGACATTTATGGACTTTAATTAGAGTTTAGGGACACTATCCGCTTACAGACTCTTAGGGATACGGACTCCTATTGATTGGGACTCAAAATGGGGACCCTCTCTTATTCGGGTCATAAATAAGGACGCATTGTGCTCGCTAAAACATATGCTTAAAATTAAGTAAACCTTACAGGACAATGGCACATTACATAGCGTACAGTAAGAATTGTGTTTCATAACTTTTGCCAGCCCGCTCCACCCCCCTCGTCAGAATTGTTTAAATCCGCCGCTGTTTGTAGGGTCACAGATACAAAACTTCAAAGCGAAGCGTGTTTTGCAAAATGCAGCCAAGTCGTTGACCCCGCGTGCTATTGGCTTCGCGATCTACCGGTAAAGTCGGTGTATTTGGGCACAAAATCTATGACTCAAACCGGAATTATGTGTGAGCAATGGCCGAAGCAAAAAACCGGATACAGACACAATTTTTGTCGGTCGGAAAAATTGAACCAGAAATTGTTGGAGAGTCATCCGCTTATGACAACAGAGGTACATTATTTTTAACACAATTCCAGTTGCAGTTACGCTTAGGCTTAGAAAAAGGCTTTGGTTTAGGAAAAGATTTATCAATGCTAAAACCTTTGCTTTAGCCTAAGCCTGAGGCTAAAACCCTTAACCATAAATGTGGGCAAACGTGTACAAGAACCGACGTATTTAGGCACAGACGAACGAGTCAAAAAGGGTGTGACCATTTCGGAAAAATTGGGTTATTCAGTTGTTCATTCACTGGCTAAAAATTTGTCATTAACCAAAACCATTATTTGCAAAAAATTTTCCGCCTTCAAGCGCGCCGTAAGCGGCTCGTATACTAAAACGCCAAATACACAGTCTAAAAGTACTTCGTTGCAAATTTTGGACCCAAGTAAAGATCAGAGGCGAAACGTTTTTCTGTGGGGCAAGAATAGAATAAGCTTAAGCTTTAGACTGTTTTTTTGTTTGGCTTAGGTTTTGGCTAAAGCTTAGGCTTAGGAATATGCTCATTCTTACGCTTAGGCTTAGGCTTAGGCTTAGGCTTAGGCTTACGCTTAGGCTTAGGCTTAGGCTTACGCTTAGGCTTAGGCTTAGGCTTAGACTTAGGAATATGCTATGCTTATAAAATACTGTTCCACCCCTGTTCTTTACATTGGCCGAAATTTTGAAAGTGTTTCAATAATGGATTGCTTAGTGTGTGGCTTTTCCTGCTTAGCGTCCGCTGAACGTCCGGGGAGGGGGCGAAATGCACTGTAAATTGTAATGAGTTCATTAATCAACTCAACTAGTGAGTTAGTTATTTTTGAATTAATATTATTAAAGCATTAACTCAATACGAGTTGAGTTGATTCTCACTTTGAGTTGAGCTGTTTTTGGCTGAGTTTAATAATTAACTCAGAAAGAGTTAAATTGAATCAGAACTCTGAGTTATGATAGTCCTATCACAGATTGAGTGATATAACTCATTCAGAGTTAAAATCAATTCACTAAAATTTACAGTGTAGGTTTGCATACGCTAACATCACTCAAAGCAACTTTTTCATGTTCGGGGGGATACTGTTTAGTGCAAGTCCCCCACTTTAAGGAAGCGCTTTCCGAACACAGGCCTTGGTGTTACATTGACAAATCAAAACAAACTTGGGATTACTGTCATCCGATTTGCGAAATTCAACAACAATGTGTCGATTTGGCAACTGCACGTCTGTTCAATTATCGAGGTTAATATAAAAAGTTGACTTTTTAATTATGTCCCCCCAGGAAAATGCAACTAGGCACAACCCCTAATATTTCAACCAGTTGCATTTTACCTAATATTTCACCCAGTTGCATTTTACCTGTTCAAATCTTAGTCTGGCCGTTCTTAAGAAATTATTTCATAGATTTCCACGCTATATATGAACTCTTTCTAAAAATATTCACATCTTAATATTTCATGCAGGCGAGTGTATACGTCGTAGTCCAAGTCGTAATTCAGCCCAATTCCGAATTGGCCTAGACCAAAGCGGAATTAAGACTTGGGCTATCCCGCGCTCGGCGTGCTCAATTCGGAATCAGGCTGAATTACGGCTTGGGCTACGACATATACAGAGAGCTGCGGCGCAACCATAATTTCTAAACAAAGGTGGTAGGTATCCGCAGGATTTTATAGCACTGTTTAATACAATTAGTTTCTTGTTAAGTCCCAAAATGAAAGCGAACAGATAGCAAGTCTAAAAAATGAGCAGTAGTTGGTAAAACGCATCGGAAGCGCAATGATCCAGAAGCTTGTGGCATTTCTGTCATAGATATTTAGGCCCATGTTACTTTAAGGGGCGTCCAGGTTTCTGATGGATCTATAAAAGAGTAGGATTAGATTGTAGATTACATTTTTTTGCTTCGGCTTACGCTTAGGTTTAGTCTTAGGCTTAGACATAGGCTTTGGCTTAGGAACTCATTTTTGCAACGCTTAGGATTAAACTTAGGCTTAGGAATACGCTTAATTTGCTGTTACGCAATAAAAACTAACATTGGCCGATATTTATGAATTTTAAAAATTCCAGCACCATTTTTTATGCTGTTTCCGTGTATTTTGATCACTATTCGTTTCAGTTATTTTTTTTCTACAAATTGAATCGGTTGAAATTTCCGACATGCTGGGTTGGAAATTAACATTGACCGCTCATTTGATTTTATTGTTAAAATTACATTATGGCACCTTGTGTTTTGTTAAATTTACCCTTTCCAGTATGACTTAATGGTTTCGATGTTGCCAGATACCTATTTTCAAGCTGGGATTCGAAAATCGGGGCGTTGACAATCACCACGCAGTAATCAAATTTTGGCTGCCCAATGAAGAAAACAGGGGCGGAACAGCGTATAAGCATATTCCTAAGCCTAAAAGCCTAAGCCTAAGTCAAGCAAAAAAATTAGTCGAAAGCTTAAGCTTTCTAGTCCCACAGAAAAAACGTCCCGCCGCTGATTTTCACATGGGCCTTTGGCTCTTGAAGTTGAACGAGATATTCTTCATGAGTGGGGAATAATTAAACTGGTTTAATTCTTCCGGGTAACAATTAAACGTGGGAAGAATTAAACGTGGGAAGAATTAAACGTGGGAAGAATTAAACGTGGGAAGAATTAAACGTGGGAAGAATTAAACCGTGACACCGGTACCAAAAATTTAGTAAAAATTAAAGAAAAGTACATTAAAATTATCATCTGATGATTAAATTGTACAAACGTATCTATTTTTAGGACAACGGTCACAAACCATCACAGGGTTGCCATGTCAACCATGGCATTCCCAGCTGCCCCACAAACATTCGTATCCTGCGATGAACCATTCATTTTGTAGAAATTTTAACCATTCACAAGTTGGACCATTTTGTTTGACTCAAAATCCGCTGATACGAGCACAGCCGTGTTTCCCGACTTGTAGCAATCGTCTTTATTGTTTTGGTAGCGATAAAGGTACGACAAGGCCTGAGTAGGCTAGGGCGGTGACCCCAAAGCTTCCAGGGTGAGGGTCCATTGTGATGATGAAATATTTTTCAAACTTTTGGTTTGAAATCTTGGTTAGGGTGGAGGCCTCTTTGATGTAGGGGCCCACAAATGAGGGTATTGGAAGATGGCAGCTCCGGCGCTGAAGGTACGCATAAATGGGCCCATGTAAAGATCAAGGGTGGAAAGTTATTCTGCGGGTCTGCAATAGAATAAGCTTAACTTTTAGATTATTTTTTGCTTAGGCTTAGACTTAGGCTTAGGCTTAGATATAAGATTTTTACGCGGAGATTTAAGCTTAATCTTAGGCTTAGGAACACATTTTTGCAACGCTTAGGCTTAGGCTTAGGAATGCGCTTAATCAACTGTTACGCCCCTAAAACTAACATTGGCTAAACTTTTTATACCTTTAACCATATCATGCCTACGCTCGTGCCAAAGCAGATCAACAACTCCCTACGGTTGAGTTGCAAACTTCCATAAATAGCTTTTCATGACACAACATACTTTTCAGGAGTAACTTACGTTGGATTTCAATCTCATACGCTCTCTGGCTCGAGCTGCGTTCGATGGCATTCAAAACAAAATAACTCAACTCAATATCCGACCACAGCGGATAACTTTACTGCAAAAGATTTCGGATTAAGCCACGAGTCAGATATTTGGATGACTGGAGATTTTTGCCGCAACCCTACCGCCGACTGGAACGGTCCCTGGTGTTACGTAAACAACAGCTATCAGAAGGAATATTGTTTTAAGCGTTGTGAACGGACTCAAATAAATATTGGTTCAGATGAAAACGTTACAGGTATGACGTTTGATTTCATTGGATTTTATATATCAGTGTCTGTCAGGGTACAACCGGAAGTCTGTCTCCGGCTCCGGCAGAATTCGGCCTCCGCTTCAGTAAAATTTACGCCGGAGGCTCCGGTAATTTCGGTAGTAAAATTTTGCAAAATTTTCCAAACTTGGTCTGTTTAGCGCGTTTCGTTTTACTTTTGTAACAAATTTTCATGTAAGAATTTCCGAAATTTCGCCGAAAATTGGCGTAAAACCAACCAACTTAATTACAGATTACAGATATTGGCTAAAATTAACTAATTAACAATCATTTTTACTACCTAATTTCGCTTGACCTACGGCTCCGTCTCCGGTAAGTTTCGTTGACCTCCGGCCCCGCCGTCGGTCCGGTGTTTTTCTCCTTTTGTTGCACCCTGGTGTTCGTAGTTCCCAGTATACCCTTTAAATCTTGGGCCCATATTCTCAAATGCGTATAGCACCTATCATAAGTTAGCGATAGGTTTTCAAACTGACGTACATCTGCAATTGCAGAACTCTAAATTGGTACAGAAGTAGGGAAAATCAAACGCGAACAATGTGCTGAATTTCGAACCTTACCACTGGCTAGTTTCAAAGTTACACGACCTATCATCAACTGTGGATATATGCTACACACATTTGAGAATACGGGGCCCTAGTTTCAACTTTAGGTTTTTGGGCTCTAGGCAAAGGCTTACGGTTACGGTATGTTTTACTGTGTCGAACGCCGCTGCGCGTCGCCGTCCGCACGTCGCCGCATGCCGAGTATAGCGCAACCGTACGTTTCAAGTATAGGCAAACCCATTCACATACCTAAAGCCCTAACCAAATTCCGAAGATTAAAGCCACAGTGTAATTTTACGAAGAGAAGTGTACAACGATGAAGAATTAATAGCAGTTTTGGAAAGCGAAATTTTTCTAATTTTCTTGAAACTGGTAATAAACGTTGAATAAATTTAATTTGTCTCTTGTAAAAAATATGGCAGTAGAATTATCAGGCTTTGTGAGAGCACCGGTTTGCCCCCTGTTGCAACTGTTTCAGGCCCGTAGCCAGCTCACCTTGCTAGGGAGGGCTAAAAATGTTTCAGGAGGGACACTCAAGGGTTTTTATAATGAGTTTGAAGAAAGGTTGAAAATTTTCTAGGGGGGCAAAAATTTTCCCGGGGTGGGTGGGCATCCCCCCTTGGCTACGGGCCCGAACTCTTTCGGCTCTGAACTACGCAGTTTTCGATTTCAGATCGATCATTTGAAATTTCAATGGCTCAACAGAAACGAACTCAACTTGAGTTCAAATCAGAAAAATTAGCACTTTTTCTGGGTCCATTATTGCTGTTGATTTCAACCGTTGGGACATGCGCATGTTGTGTTGGTGTTGTTTTTAGTTTTATTACAACGCAGAGCGATATATTACACCAGGTCGAGGGGATAGAAAGACTTTAAATCCTAGCGGATCTACAATTTTTCTTGCAACTCTTGGTAGCATCATTAGGTTGATACATATATATGTAGTCAAGTTTTGCAGTAGATATTTGGCCCATGTTACCTTTAGTGCCGTCCCGGTTTCTGGCGGGTCTGTAAAAAAGTAGGCTGACATTCTAGACCACATTTTTTTGCTTAGGCTTAGGCTTAGGCTCAGGCTTAGGAATACACGTTTGCAACGCTTAGGCGTAGGCTTAGGCTTAGGAATACGCTTAATCTACTGTTACGGCCCTAAAAGTAACATTGACCAGATATTTCATATAAATCATGGCTCTTGTACACTTTCCTCCACATTTATTAAAATAGGCCGGTTTAAATATGTTCAAGTTAAAGTTTTCATAAATTATATATTTTGGTTATAAATTAACGTTATCTTAAAAAGGTATTTCCACACTAAAAGGCAAATATATCCAGGGTCGGAGCAGCAGCCCCCATACTTACGCTCATTTGCGGAGCCCACCCCAAATAGTGGCCGTCACCCTAACAAGATTTTATGCAAAAAATTTGAAAATACTTTGATCACAGCCAGAGGCCCCCGAACCAGAATATTTAAAGACCCCAACACCATCCTGCTACGGTACTGGACGTATCTATGCAGTTTCCTCATGTGTCGGACTACAAAAGTTGACCACCGGATTTGTCTTCGGTTCCGGTGAATTTTGAATCCGATTCGGATCCAAATCCGGCATTTTTTCACTTCCGGTTGTCTCGTGAACGTATTATTTCAGACTTGCTGCATTTACTGCAAACGCAGCATCATATCGCTGTGGACTGTGTCTCATACATGGCGCCAACGACGATTGTTACAAAAAACAGCTAAATACATGAAGACAAATCCACCTGGGGTAACGGAAACTACCGTATTAATTTTTCAATTTAAAACAAAAAAGCAGAGTTAAAACTGAATAGAATTTTCTGAAATTAACGATAATCTTGAAAACATCGGCCAATGTAAAGATCAGGGACGGAACGTTTTTCTGTGGGTCTGTAATAGAGTAAGCTAAAGGTTTAGAATAATTTTTTTCCTGCATTAGACTTAGGCTCAGAATTTAGGCTTATAAATATGCTCATTCTTACGCTTAGGCTTAAGCTTAGGATTGGGAATATGATTATTCATACGCTCAGGGTTAGGCTTAGGCTTAGGCTTAACGTCATTATTTCTTTTTACAATGATTAGGAAACATTATACAGTAAGCAATGGATATAAAAATTTTAACTTATCAAGCGTATGATAAACAGGAACCATATATCTTTATTGGCACAATTTTATTGGTTCAGAAGTTACAAGATCTGTCACCAACATGTGATCTATGATAACCTTGGCAAATATTTACTTTTGGGACCGTAATCCTAAGCGTATACCTAAATTCTAAGTCTAAGCGCAACTGTTAATTCTAAAGCCTAAACCCAAGCATAAGCATAGTCGACAGCTTGTAAAAGATACCTATGGCTATTTGTATTCTAAAGTCTTAAACCGTTGGTACACTTTCATCACATGCTTATAGGTTTAGGAAAAATCTTAACCTAAGCCTGAACCTTTTTTATGAAGAAATGTTTAGGGTGTTGTTTAATAGTAATTTCAATGTTTTTAGTTGTTTATACGCGTTTCGGGACGATGTGACTATTACGAGCCGACAGAAGATGAGTTAGAAGCATTTGATGTACGTTTTGTGGGAAAGTCAGGCCCGTGTAAAAATCAGGAGCGGAACGTTTTTCTGTGGAACTAGAAATGAGTTCGCTTAAGGTTTAAACTAATTTTTTGCTTGGCTTAGGCTTGAGACTTAGGAATAAACTCATTTTTACGCTAAGGTTTAGGTTCAGGGTTAGGCTTAGGAATATGCTTATAATACTGTTCCGCCACTGTTCTTTACATTGGCCGAAAGTCAAAAATGTCTTACCACTCCAATCAAGCTAAACTATTACTAGCAATGTAGATCGAATCGGCTCAGAATTTCTCAACGGTACAGGACCGAAATATATTGCGAATAAATGTGTTTTTTAAAATTTTAGTCAGTGACAAACAAATAATCAATTCAGTTAGCGAATTGGTTAGTTTTGAATTAATATCAGTAAACATTAACTCACTCTACGTTGAGTTGATTCTCACTCTGAGTTGAGTTGACTCTGGGTGAGTTGACTAATTAACTCAGAAAGAATTGTATCAACTCGAAATCCTGAGTTCTGATTGTCCAAACTCAGTCTCAGTGATTCAAATCATTCTGAGTTAAAATCAACTCATTGAAGTTTACAGTGTAGGAAGCTCAATAGTTCTTTAAACACTGCGCAGTATATATCATTTAACGTATAAACATTGAGTACACTGCAAAAAATGGTGAGTCAAATCGACTCTTTCCGAAATAGGCTTTTCCTGATTACACAAACTGAGTCAAATTCGACCCCACCAGAGTCAAATTTGACTCACTGAGTAATTCAGAGAATCGAATTTGCCTCTGGCGGAGTCGAATTTTGACTCAGTTTGCGTAGACAGGAAAAGCCTATTTCAAAGAGAGTCAATTTGATTCACCATTTTTTACCTTGTAGATTTGCTCATAGTCAACTCTACACTGTAAATTCCAATGAATTGATTAATCAATTCAACTAGCGAGTTGGTTATTTCTGAGTTAATAACAGTAAACTTTAACTCACTCTGAGTTGTGTTGATTATCAGTCTGAGTTGAGTTGACTCTGGGTGAGGTGATTAATTAACTCAGAGTGAATTGAACCAACTCAAAAATCAGAGTTCTGATAGTCCTAACTCAGACTGCGTGATTCAGCTCATTCTGAGTTAAAATTAACTTACTGAACTTTACAGTGTATACGATAGAAATGGTGTTAATTTGTAAGCTTTGAAAGGATATTTCTAGGTTCTGAAAGACGAAACACAAAAGTTACGCAGTTACATTCGCTGGCGCGGTTTAATGGATCGACAATTGATTCGAGATGCGCTTCAAGGCGAAATTCAAATTGACAAATTGGTTAAAATGCAACTTGAACATCAAAATTTTACGTAAACTTTTGATATACGAATTGGCCCCGAGCGGCATAAGTACCCTAAACATATTAATGAATCTAACCCTAAGGTCCGTATTTTCAAATATGTATAGAACCTATCACCGGTTGGTGCCAGGTCTTGTAACTTTCGAACCAGAAAACGCTGAGGCTCAAAATTCAGCACATTTTCCGCATATCATCGGCAAAAACAGCCTACACATATTAATGAACCTAAGCCTAAGGCCCGTACTCTCAACTGTGTGTAACACCTATCACCAGTTGGTGTCAGGTCTTGTAACTTTCGAACCAGTGAATGCTGAAGCTCAAATTTCAGCACATTTTTCGCATATGATTTGCTCTACTACTGTTCCTATTTTGAGTCTAACAACTGCACCAGTTAGTGAGTTTGAAAACCTGTCACTGATCATAGTTGCTATACACACTTGAGAATATGGTCCCAAGTATCAGCGTAATGATAAGTGTAAAGCTAAGCCTAAACCTACTGACAAATCGCTTGAAAATTTAAACGCTGTTGAAGCACAAAATGATGCATACAATTATCGGCCAACGTTACTTTATGGGGCGTAACAGTAGATTAAGCGTATGCCTAAGCCTAAGCGGTGCAAAAATGTATTCGTAAGCCTAAGCCTATGTCTAAGCAAAAAATGTAATCTAGTATATAAACCTACTCCTTTCTGGACCCACCAGAAATCTTGACGTCCCTAAAAGTAACACGGACCCAATTATCGATATTGTAAGAAATGATATATTAAAGAATTTTGTTCATTGTTACTTTTATGGCTGCAACAGTAGCCTTAACATATTCCTAAGCCTAAACCTAAATATCAGTGTAAACTTAAGTCTAAAACTAAGCCTAAGCCTGAAGTATAAAGGTTTTACATAATCTTTATCGCTTTTAAAAGATACGTTTCATAAATGTGGTTGCCAGAGTTACTTTTAGGGGCGTAAACAGTAGCTGAACCACACTGTTAAGCCTAAGTCTAAGCTTTAGTCTCTAGATTAGTCTAAATCTAGCCAAAGCTTAAGCAAATATAGGCTAAATGCTAAAACCTACTCTGTTACGGTGTGCTGAAGAATAAGACGCTGTTAAATAAAAGTATTTGTCAAAAAAAGAACGCGAAAGAATTGAAACATTTTTTACAAAAATTCAGCCAATGTAAAGAACAGGGGCGGAACAGTATTATAAGCATATTCCTAAGCCTAACCCTGAGCCTAAGCCTAAGCCAAGCAAAAAAAATATTCTAAAACTTAAGCTTACTCTTTTGTAGTCGCACAGAAAAACTCGCCGCCCCTGATCTTAACATGAGTCACAAATTCTAACACTTAATCAACTTAAATATCAAAAAAATATTTCAAAATTTCATTTTCAATCTATTTCTTCTTTTGATGAATAGGTGAATCCCAAAATAGGCCTTGGTCATCAGCAGGCGAACCCCAGCTGGGTGCCGCATTACTATTCCAAGCTCCATCAGAGTCAGCAAATCCAAAATCGTTCGGTTGAGGAGGCACCGACGGTGCCGGATTTGCCCCAAACGCGCTGGACCCTCCGTTTCTAGCCAGTTTTGTTATTTCTTTCGGACACGGGCAATATTTCGCATCACCCCCTCGTACGCCAGGAGGGCCAACGTCACCGATACCACCATCTATTCCTGGAATTCCATTTTTGCCACGCTCTCCTTTCGAGCCGACTGGCCCAGGAGGACCGGCTTTGTAGCCTGGTTTGCCTGGTGGACCTTGAGGACCAGCGCGGCCGATAGGTCCTTGAGCTCCGGCAGGTCCTGGCTCACCTTTGCCTCCGGGTGCTGGACGGCCGGCTTGGCCTATACCACCTTGAAGGCCTTCGTTACCTTGGAGGCCTTGAAAGCCTTTTGGACCAGGTGGACCTGGCCAACCATCCGAGCCTGGATTCCCATCGATTCCTTTCCAGCCTTTTTGACCTGGGGGACCTAAAGCAGTCGAACGTGTAACTCTAAATTGGTTAAGAATTCTGGCCCATGTATAGAACAGGGCCGGATCGCTTTCCGGAATGGCTGTAATATAGTCAGTTGAAGCTTTAGACTAATTTTTTGCTTAGGCTTAGGCTTTGGCTTAGACTTAGACTTACGAATAGGCTCATCCTTACGCTCAGGTTTAGGCTTAGGCTTAAGAATATGCTACTACTACTACTACTGTTCCGGTCCTGTTGTATACATGGGCAAGAATTCATAACACAAAAACGAAAATGTACAAATGCACTGTAATGCAAGCGTTCAAAGCTCTATAAGCCGTGTAATTTAAAATTTAAGCTTTTTCTAAATTAAATTAACCCTAACCATAGTTCAGATTAGCATTTCGTCAAAGGGGGCGGCGTATCTAGGAGTCTATTCTGAAAGCCAATATTATAATCACGCGTCAAACTTCCTTACGAGCGTACGTCGCAAACGAGAAAATTGCTTAACATCTGATGGTTATTCGACAGCCTGTAAAAACGTGTGTTTTTTCGAGTCTTTCCGTAAATTTCAAAGGTAGCTATGTATCTTCCTATTATCCACCCCGTATACACCCGTCATTCGATTCTATAATTTCAATAAAATACCTGAAGGTCCACTTGGACCAGGCCTTCCTCTCGGTCCTTGTGGACAAACGACACAACCATCTGCCGTTTGCTCTTCACCCCCGCCATCGGTACCTAAAATTTAAATAATTTTAAAAACAAAATTTCAACCGGCTGTAGCAACGAGACAACGAAGTGTCCGGGGTGAGAGCACACAGACAGGATAAGTTGGGTAGTGTCTACTCCAATAGTTTTGAAAAATATATTTTAAACTTAATTCTTTCATAGATACTCATTTTAACATATAATTCATCTATTCACATAATGACTATCTACCAAGCGAAAAATCTTAAAATAAATCCCCTTAAATAGGCAAAATATCAAGCTCGCGGCCAAAGTTACTATAAGGCGCGTAACAGCCCTAAGCCTAAGCGTTGCAAAAATGTGTTCCTAAGCCTTAGCCTAAGCGTTGCAAAAATGTGTTCCTAAGCCTTAGCCTAAGCGTTGCAAAAATGCGTTCCTAAGCCTAAGCCTAAGTCTAAGCCTAAGCAAAACCAATGCAATCTAGAATCTAAACCTACTCTTTTATAGGCCCACCAGAAACCTGGACGCCGCTTAAAGTAACATGGGCCAAGCTCGCTATCTCACAAATAAAGCTATCGTTCTCAAGATGCCGGTTTCTAAAAATTATCCGGTGAAACCATCCTGAATGGAGGGAGACAAAGAATTACAATACCCTCTGGTATCATGACAATTCGTCGCCAGACAACTCGTCCCCCAACAACTTGTAATCCACCGTGTTGGCGACTTGGCATTTTGCCACCGATCCTTATGCTTAACCATTATAATACTTTATGTTCGATATTTTGCTTACGATTATGCCTTACGATTAGGTTTTATTCTTGACACAAAGTCGAGCGACAAGTTGTCGGGTGACGAATTGTTATCAATTCTGTTATAAATCCGCAATCGAAACTAACCTGGTGCGCCTGGAGGCCCAGGCTGTCCTGGAATGCCATCGACGCCTTTAGGTCCTGGCGGACCCGGTGGGCCAATTGGGCATCGAGGATCTCCAGCATCTGATGCGAATGTACCTAAAAGTTATGATTAATGTTTATAACCATTTCGTTTTATCTATAAGCTCTATTTTGTTGACCCTTGGTTAGCTACAAATATTACAGGCTATGTATAGAACAGGGCCAGAACGTTTTCCGGCGGGACTGTAATAAAGTTAGCTTAAGCTTTAGACTAATTTTTTGCTTAGGCTTAGGCTTAGGTATAAGCTCATTCTTATGCTTAGGCTTAAGCTTAGGCTTAAGCTTAGGCTTAGGAGTATGTTTATACTACAGTTCCGGCCCTGTTGTATACATTGGCCGGCTCCGCAATATTTTGAGTGCAGTCTGTGGTAAAATCCCTATTATATTCCATTGTACCCAAACAATAAACGTTCACTTCCACGCAATTGTTATGCATATTTCATGCCATGTTCAATCCTTTTCAAGTATATTTTTGAAATATTATAGACGGTTCTAAATTAAATTCAACGATTTCAAAATGAATGAAATACAACACGATTGCTTATATATTTTAGTTTACACTATAAAAACTCCGTTAACACATGAAATATCAATAATTGGAAGAGTGCACTCACAACTTTCGAAGGTACAATGGAATAGATTTTTAGGGTTTACCACAGACTGAACGCAAAATATTGTGGAACCTGTATATATCAACATAAAATTAACATTTTGTGTCAGAATTTAACAAGAAAAATGCGTCTGGCTTTTCGTTCGTTTCGCTTCCAAAGTTTGTTTCACACCTTCATCTCCATGAGTTCACATGATATATTTGACGGCGTTATAATTCAGGCTCATGTATAGAACAGGGCCGGAACAGTAGTATAAGCATATTCCTAAGCCTAAGCCTAAGCGTATGGATGAGCCTATTCGTAAGCCTAAGCTTAAGCAAAAAAATTAGTCTAGCTTAAACTGACTGTTATAGTCCCTCAGTAGTGTAAAAAGGCCGGTTTTGCCCCCTCCTCCTCCTCCCTCCTCCCTAAAGCGGAGGAGGAGGAGGGATAGGGGTATTTGCGCAGACCTCCTCCTCCTCCTCCTCAGAAGAGGAACTGTAACTTTTGGGCTATAAAATGTTTAGCCTAAAAATTCAGCATTTTTTCTCACATATGATTTGCTCTACTCCAGTACTAATTTTCAGTTTAACAACTGCAATAGTTAGTTAGTTTCAAAACATCGTACCAACTGATGATAGTTGCTATATGCACTTGGGAATTTGGATGAATAGAATTTACAGATGAACAGCTGCAGCTGTTTGCTTGTTTCAAATCTTATTACTATGTGACGATAGGTGATACGCACAGTTGAGAATACAGGCTAAGGACTCAAGGGTGTTCGGAGTTTGTATTCAACCGTCGCTCGTTTTATGGTCAAATATTCAATTTACAAATTACATTTAATCATGCACTGGCCCGTAATCAGAGGGGGCCAGGGGACAACCCCCCTGCAATAATTTTGTCCCTTAAAAAGTTTTCAATCTTGTTTGTATGCCTTCGAAGACTCTTTCATGCCCCTCCTGAAAAATGTTTCGCCTCCATGGCAATGTGAGCTGGCTACGAGCCTGATTTTTTAAATTTTGTTAACTTAATATGAGGCTGTGCGTTACATTTGCGAAAAAAATGTGCATGTAACGTTTAACATATTGAACAATAACATTGCAGTATCGCAGTATTTGTCAACAGCATAGCGTTTTTCATCTTGAAAAATTCTCGTAGTTAGTTATACAACAACGTTTAGTAGTAAAGTGTTTATATTATTTGGTTTCTTGTGTATTATGAACTATAACGCTCTTAAGATGGACTGAGAAGCGAAAAATTTCAAAAATGTAAACGGGTTCTTTTTGATTTGCATTCAGGCCGATACATTAGCGGATTCGGGGGTAGGGTGTACGTCCACCGTCAGAAATTTTTTTGTAATAAAATGGTCAGGGGCCTTACACTTCTTGTCCTGTAGAACACGCAAAATATGGCATATGTCTTAATACATACAATCTGACTTCTATAATCATGCATACATACGTACATACATTCATAAACATAGAGATATACATGTAGCTAGCTCACCTCACTAGAATAGGGGGTTAAAAATTTCCAAGACGGGCATATAAGGGTTTCGATTACTCAGAAGCACGTGAAAAAGCAGCAAAAAATAAAAAACTATGTATTACGT
>JASANG010001762.1:0-15659 GCA_030248215.1 Enoplolaimus lenunculus
CTGTTGAGCAAAATCAGGCACTTTGCAAAAAGGCACCATGCCGCTAACGACATCCGGAAAGCTCAATACCCGCGATCGACCAGATGACACTGTGTCAAATACAACGAACAACAGGCTTTTGGTAAGCCATAATACTCGCGCACGAGCGCCAAACAATAATCTACAAACCGCGCGCAAATAGCGCTAACACAACCGTCATTAGATATGCATTAATTACGCACATAGTTACATCACAACCTCACACCTATAACAACAAAACAACACAAAACTATATAGACAATATGTTAATAAGATATATTTAAGGAACTTAGTTTTAAATTAATAAATTTTTAGCCCTCACTATTCTATAAAGGACTCCAGAATTAGAGCTAGTCTCACTTTTTTACGCAATGAACATGTTTACGATTTTACTTTCGCTCCGATTTTGGAAGTTCAGAACTCAACGTTTACTTGAGTGCATTTTTAGATTTCGGATTTGACAAATACCAAGTAGGTTTGTCGAAAATCGCTATCCCTGGACCGATATGATTATTTTGTCAAACAGTATACGGTTTGAGTATTTTACAAAACCTACATCAGCAGGAGTTGCAGTTTCAATTGCTAACTATTTTTACTCTCCACAAAGCTTTGTCGATGCTATGGAAATACAGCTATCGGTCACCCTGATATCATTAAAATAGAATATGGTTCAATGCGAAAACGTGTAGAAATAACATGTGCAGATGGTGCTAGTATCAAACACATGTCCCCAACACTTCAGCTTGCACTTGGACTGGAATCTAACTCAGTTACCGGGACAATAAGTGGCAGCCGAACGGTTGATGTCAACATATTTAATCGAGTCTTACTTGTAAGGCGAAATTTGTTGGAAACCAAATAATTCAGAAGATGATTCGGAAAGAGTATTATGCGTTGTACCTAATGTAAAGAGCAATGAAAGTATGCTTTACTACGAACCTCAAAGCGTGCGTTTTATGGATTGCAATATTTTATTTGGAAATAAGCTCAGTCTCAACGTTGTGAATGTTAACGGAGAAAGCATCGAATACGGCAACGGACAAATTTTGTCGAGCTTACGTTTCGACAAAAGCCTCACACTTAAGAATAACCCTAACTCACAAGTACATTAGACTAGCTATCAACTTAGACAAAGTAAATATACATAAATGCTGTATACACATGTACATAAGTTATATACGTAAAATTTTTTACGTATCGTGAACTGAATACGTACGTTAAACCACCAAGCTAAAATCATCCAAATTTAGAATTGAGCAAATCCAAAGAGGAGTTACGTCTTCAACAAACCTTAACCAATTTTCTAAGATCTGTCCAAGCAATAACACACTCGATGGAAAAGCTCAATTCTAAATTGGGGTAATTTCGGCGTTGGGGTTTAACATGTACGTAAGTTCAACGTATGGATGGTGCATTATATAAAACAGCGAATGCTGTAATAGTATTTGCGATGTACTGTAACAAAAATTTTTGCCGATACCGATTTTTACTTTGAAATTTTGCCGATGCCGAACCGATGCCGATTACAACTTTAGTACACCATACTTCAGTAAAGGGATGCGATACACTACATCATTAATGTGAAGACTTGAACTCTAATCCAGGATGGCAACAAAGGTTCGGATTCGGATTCCGCAAAAATTTGAGGTTCGGATTCGGCAAAAATTTGAGGTTCGAGTTCGGATGTCAAAAAGCCGTATCCAAAAGCCGAATCCAAGAAAGTTCAGCAATATGTTTTTCATTTTTAAACAATAAAATTTTTTTAAATACCTTGCATAAAAAATCAATATTTTTTATTTCAGGTAAACAATCTGAGAACTGACGTCGGCGACAAAATAATTTAAAGTTATACGGCTGGCATTGCGTTGATATTCTGAAACAAGTTGTAGATATAACTGAAGTTTGCAACATGCAGGATTTGAATTCGGATTCGGTTTCGGCAAATTAGCACAGGATTCGGATTCGGTTAAATCGTGGATTTGGTGCCAACTTGCCCTAACCGTCATAAACGTTTGTAATTTTATGAGAACAGCTCATTTACATTAATTTTGTCAAACACAAACACGCCAGAGATAATAGATTCTGGTGGTGTTTGACATGCGGATACATAGAGGCAAGTTATAACCTCATGCTAATGCTGCACATCGGTAAAAATCACTGCTGCATATGTAGTGCTTTTATATGCAGCAGCAGCAGCAGTAAAACTTGGAAGAACCAAAATACATATGTATCACGTGGAGGTTCTTATAAGGCAAACTGGAAAACTCGGCAGTTGATTATGAGGCGGCGCAGCTCAGTGGATAGCGCTCTGGACTGATAATTTGTTGACCGAGTTCGAAACCTCCTGGAAGCGTCCCTCATTTTCAGTTGCTGAGAAGTCAGAACTGAGAACCATCGTACCCCCAACCTACCCAACTTATCACACGTTTATTAACCTGCATTGCATTCGTATATATATCTCGATGCTTAGGTTTCTTGCACCTTGCTTTAGCAGGGTGTAACTGGAATTCCGATTCCGATTAGAATTCAGATTCAAAACGAGTTCCGCACAAAATTCCTAATTCCGATTCCGTTTAGAATTCCGGTATAAATGTGCTGCTCCGACCCCGATTCCGGTATAATCCAGTTCCGTTTTGTGCTCTGCGGGTTAGACTTGGCACTGCTGATTTTACTTTTCTCTTGTAGTAGCTAACTAGCTATCACATTGTGCATTTGCTTATGGGTCAGCAAGCATCTCGGTTCAGGCAATGATGAGGTTTGAACATCAGCACATTTATTGTACGTATTTGATTTGCTTTGCTTCTGTGCATAATTTGAGATCTTTAATTGCCCAGTTCGTAAGTTTGAAAGACTATAAATAACTGGTGATAGGTGCTACATGCATTTGAGAATATAGGACAAGGAAATTTTGAGGTTCGAAATTCAGGTCCTCTGAGCCAATTCTGAAAACTGCAAATGCCGTTGTTCCTTGAGTTGAAAACATCTCGCTAGCTGGTGATAGGTGTTATAATGCATTTGAGAATACGGGTCTGTTGCAAACATAAGGCAAACGCCTAGCGCCGTGCATACAGCACATATGTAGAACAAAGGTGCAAAATGGAACTGAATTATATCAGTCGTAATTAGAATCGAGGGCAGGCTTACCCCCTATGTCCTTTTGACTGCACTAACTAGCTACCAGATTACTACAGCAGTTGTAACTGCTCATGACTTACATGCACCTAAAACTTCTCCTTACCAGCAGCACGCGAAGCGGAACTGGATTGTACCGGAATCGGAACTGGGTTGTACCAGAATCGGAACAGTGACTTTATACCGCAGACGCGAACTAGAAAATTTGCGACTGTATGAATACTGTTTATTAACAAGTATAATATATTGATTTGGGTGTCTGCTGGGTTGGCTGGCAATCCTTCTCAAAAACTGTAAGCAAACGGACGGTCATTTTGTGGTTCTGTAAAGCTAATCTACAATCAGTTTAAAGATAAATGTCGAATTTTTATGCAACAAGTCGAAAAATAAAAATCGAAAATAAAGCGGAATTGAAACCGGAATTGGACTAAAAATTCCGCTTGCACCCTGTCTACCTAATAAACACCCGACCCCTTGCCTTAAAAACAAATAACAAACAGTCACGTTGTGACTGACATGTACTAGCTATGCAAGCTAGTTAACCAACACAGATGGAAATAAATATAAACATTTATTTATGAAAATAAGAGTTTGGACTTTAAATTGGTGGCGCTATAAACATTTTTAATATGTTTATATTTTAAAATGAATATACCAAATCCGTTTTTTGCCATACCCCGTTTGGTATACCCAAAAACGTGGTATACCAAAAGGGGTGTTTAACTACTCATAGGATATTCGTTGAAAGTTTGGAATATCATATGATATTCGCATAAATGACCCATAGTATCACGTGACATACTGTCCCTTGTACACATTGATCGATTGCGAGCGGTGGTTTGTAAGCTAATGTCATATGATATTCGAGTATTGTCTGTTGACCCGATATGAGAGCCCGAATTTTAACGCTGACGTCGAATCAACATGGGACAAACCGTGTGCCGCTTGCCCCGGTTATAACGTGAACCCCGCATCATGCAACGCTCTATCTTTGTGTCTCTACCCGTTATACGAGTCTAAAAGTCAAGATGGGCGTTTAACCAAAATAGAACAACCATGACTCTTCTGCCCTTTACTTTTAGGTCGGCACCGATGTTGAGATGGTGTTGTCGGAACTTGCTCAAAAATATAACATTCGACGTTCGCCGTATTTGTAACTAGTCGGATCTCCCGGTGACGTGTAGGCTGCGTTTATAATTGTCGACTATCATGCTGTTCCTACGTTTAACACGCTTGCTTTAGCGTTTGACGAGCTGTTTAAAGTCCATTATGTTTTTCATATTTCATACCAGCTACAACTGCAGAACTTGTTCGAGTTTGTTCAAACGGCTGTAGAGATGTGGATATGTCCATCATCTCGTCTAGGTTCGAAAACTTAGTATGTGACATCGGGTGAGCACCGAATTCTGGTGTGAGATGCTTTTCTGCACAGTATAATGTGAGTTGATCAGAAAAGGGCGGGTGGACCCTGGAAGCGTCGCCACTGATCTGTGGAATCGCTGTCCGGTAAGCCCAAAGCTCGGTGGGTGCGGAAATTGAAGGCTCTAGATCGAGAGGCTTGCTTGCGGCGTCGGACATGCAGTAATGAATAAGGTAAAATCGGGATAACTTGATAAATCTTGTGGGGCGAGCATTTGGGTGTTTTAAGCGTGAAATAGCATTGAAACGGATAGAGTCAACTTGATTAAGTCCCTTTTCATTCGGTTTATTAAGTTTTGAATACTTTTGGTGGTGTTTTACTCGGCTGAAAATATCGAACTTACTTGCATAAGAGTTGATTAACTCTGAAAGACTAAATAGTTGATATAACGATGTGTAAACGTTCTGAAAAGTTTAGCCCAAGCTGGATTGAACTCAAAAACAATCTTTTTTCTGGTTTCAAAAGAGCATATGAACGCGTTTGGTGCACAGTGCAAAAACGCAAAACGACAAATTCAAAATTCCCAACGGCATTTTGTGGTCTGCCACAGGATCTAAAGACATTGGAGCAAAAATGCCAAATTGCGCACGCGATCCAAAAAGCAACACGTGCCTATTGTTAAACCAGATATACGTTCGTTGAGTGTTGGTTGCAGGCGTTTTTTGGAGGGTTTTGTTCATTTAAAATAGCGCCAAAAACACTAGCTAACGCATCTTCCGTCCAATTCGGTTGAGT
This sequence comes from Enoplolaimus lenunculus, assembly GCA_030248215.1. NCBI lineage: Eukaryota > Metazoa > Nematoda > Enoplea > Enoplida > Thoracostomopsidae > Enoplolaimus > Enoplolaimus lenunculus. The sequence goes on from JASANG010001762.1 coordinate 5,306, forward strand.
TTTGTATCCTGAGAAAAGACACGGTTTTACTACGCGATAAAAGCTTGCGCACGCGCCAAGGCCCTGTTCACAAAGTCGTAGCCTAAAGCCTAAACCTAAGCCTAAGAATAATTGTAAAACCGAAACACGAGACTCGCTGTCTCTAAGTTTTGCTGTCTCCTAGGGGAAGCGTAGGCCGCTAAAACTTCAACATGAGCTAAAACTCGTACTAGCAAAGTCATTCCAATGATAGTTGCCGTTTTGTCCATAATTTTGATTTTGTTCTGAGAAAAAATTTCATTCTACGCAGCCAGCGTTTTAGGTTTAAAACGCCATGGGGCCCTGTTTCTGAACTGAAAACGTTTTGTTTACGGTCTAAAATAGCCAATATTCACCGCCTATCAACGATTGGAATATTAAAATTGAGTAATGAAATTTAATTCTAAAATTGCGTTTGGCTTTCGAAGTTTGCTACGCTGCTTGCGGCAAACGTAAACTATATCTTATAAAGTCGAATTGTATATAAGCGAATAGTAAGTGGCTTATGTGGCACTTGCAAGTCCTTTACTTACAGCTCACAAGAGGACCCACCCAGATTTACACCCCCTAAACACAAATCAAAACCAAAATTTTAGGTTAGTATTTAGTAGTACTAAAATTGTGTTTGGCTTTATCGCTCACTACGCTTGCAAGGTTTCCAATATATCCACTCGGCCTCCGTCGTTAATACAAATTTCTGGATCCACTACTGTAAAGTCCCTGCGGGTCCGTAGCCAAGGGGGGCGGCTACGGGGGTTCAGCTTCCCCTGGAAAAATTGTTCCCCACTAGAAGAATTTAAACCTTTCTATGTCATTGAAAACTTTTGAATGCCCCTCCTGAAAATTTTATTAGCCCCCCCTGCGAGCAAGGTGAGCTGGCTACGGGCCTGAGTCCCTTACACTTTGGCACTCTACACCGAGGACGAATGCTAAAGACAATTCGCCAAATTGTAGTTTTCGAAACCCAAAAACACAAGAACCAGCGTTTACTCTTGAGAATGGACCCAGGGCAACGCGAAAAACAAATGAGAAACAAACCCTGTTGCCCCATCATAAATGGGTCGTATTTGCAGTTTGAAAAGCTAATTTTGTTGCGCGTCCTTATTACGGCGACTCGACCGATCCAAGGGGTCATCCCACCGCACCCAGGTCGCAGCCGTCCGCCTCGAACAGGGATCAAAATCAAAATTTTGGATTAATATTTTTCTGCACTAAAATTGCCGTTTAGCTTTTAGATCACCGAACTTTTATCAGTATTATATATCACACAATCCCACCACCCCCCCATCCAAAAATTTCTGGATCCGCTACTGGTTGGGGTGCAAACACTCTGAATGGTACAACATATACAGCTCCCTGGACCATTGTAGAGGTTTCATTAGTTATAACCATACGACTATTTTGTTTCGGGTTCGTGTAATGCATCTTAGTGTAACTATTTGTCGAACGTTTTGATTAGATACTTTAACTCACCATTCGGGCTTATACAGCCAATCAGCGTTGGCCGCTGTTGAATATTAATTTTTGCCCCTTCGTCCATAAAATAAACTTTTAGTACCGGTTGTAAGTCGAGTTATTTTTTGAATGCTTGTCTTAAAACCTGTTTTTCCACCGTTTCAACGCCATGTCGAGCTGGCTACGGACCTGCCGTCCTCAGGATCGGCAAACCAGACTCAGTGATTCGGTGGTATTACTGTATTCGATTTATGGGTAATTTTAAACGATGTAAGACTAAGGGAGCAGGGACGTATCCTCAACCTGTACACCTATTGCCAATTGGTTCCTTATAGTGGCACCGTACCATGGCAACTGTTGATTTGAAACTCTGATTGAAGAATAAACCAATGGAAAAAGTACAGGGCAAAAAGTACTTGGGGTTATTTGACAAAACATATTTTTGATCAGGCTCAACCTCGTAGCTCTTATAAATCCAGGAAGCCCGACCGCGTGCCCCCGTTGTCAAATGGGGCCAGCAGAGGGCGGCCGTATCCATCCTGAAAAAATTTAGCTCCCCCCAACCCAATAAAATTTTCAGCTATGCTTGTAAGTCAATGAAAACCCGTGTATGCCCCTTTTGAAAAATTATTTTGCCCCTCTTGGCAAGGTGAGCTGGCTACGAGTCTGTATAGCCGTCCTATTCATACTTCACAGTTGCGCCGATCTGAGCACCAATGTTTATTCATGCATACGCTTTTACTTGCACTTTAATTGCATTCATATTGTAGCATTAAGCGCATTTAATATGCAGTTGCAATAAAAATACTCTAAATACTGCATTGCAATTAATACAGTTTCAACACGACTGACAACCCTCAAACGTTTTTTTCAAGTTTCATTTTATATCCCAAATCTCATGGTGCCAAAACCGAATCAAAGCAAATCAGCACTAAATTACCTGTGCCGATACGCTTTTAATATAGTGTAACAAAACGTTCGATATAACACTTGTTAACTATATATTTCTCAAATTCGACACAACTTATACTAAACACTGCCTAATCGCTCAACGTAAACATTACCGGTTGCCGTGTGACATAAATAGAATTGTTCGCAAACAATTCAGCGAATCCGCACGTCGAAGAACGCTCGCGGTACGGATTTTGACGACTGTCGCAGCGATTTCATTGTGCCACACAGACGCGACAGCGTTGGTGTCGTCGCCAAAATTGTTCACAACAGGCAACTTCGATACGAATGCCACCGTTACCAGACGGAACACTGCCGAATATTTTTTGCCTAATTTAGGTATGTTGATTGCTAGTTTTCAACGACGTGGGCCAAAATTTCATTTCGTCAGTGTGTCATTTGTGAAAAGAAATTTTTTTTCGACCGCTAGGACCAAGAGGTTATTTCCAAAAAATCTACGCCAATGCGTCGTTCCGACAACTTGTCGACCAACAGTGTCCTAAAGCCTGTGAATAAATCGTTGCAGAATCCTAAGTGTACTCCCGAAGTGTATTAAAGCATTAAGCATAATGATGGGTGACGAATTGTCGAGTCGATGAAATTTTGGATTACAAGTTTTCGGGTGACGAATTGTCGTGATATCTGTTCGAAATCGTGTTAAAAGTGTGTTTTGTGGGTATTGTTAAATATTTCGAGACACGATTTATCTGTTCTATTCCTCGTTCCAATGTATAACAACAACTTTGTTAATTTGGCCCATGTTACTTATAGGGGCGTAAAAGTATATTAAAGCGTATTCCTAAGCCTAAGCCTAAGCGTTGCAAAAATGTGTTTCTAAGCCTAAGCCTAAGCGTTGCGAAAGTATGTTCCTAAACGTAAATCTAAGCAAAAAACTGTAATCTAGAATCGAATCCTACTTTTACACACCCGGCAGAAACCTGGACGCCCCTATAAGTAACATTGGCTGTTAATTTTATATTGCATGTGTTTACGCATGTATATCTGGAAATTGTATTATTTTTTATAAACCGATGTGACTATTTCGACCCGATCAAGTTTTGGACACTTTCGCACATCTCTTTGATGTTTCCTTGGGCACGAAATTTTATAACATAACTTAGAAACCTGTACACGATTTTCTGGAATCTTATACACTTCGCCTCATATTTTGGTAGTTTTGTGTGTGAAATACGCCACAAAAGAGATCAAATTTATGTTCAAAACAAATTTTTGCACATATTTGCAACTTAAAAATATTTCAATCTCAAAAATTGACTCCTGTACGCTTTTCTGTTTTATAGCGTTTTCACATATAAACGAAACTACGAAAAGCTGAGAGCAAAGTTCACTGTAAATTCTAATGAGTTGATTAATCAATTCAGCTAGCGAGTTGATTATTTCTGAATGAATATCAGCAAACATTAATTCATTCTGAGTTGAGTTGATTTTCGCTCTGAGTTGAGTTGACTCTGGGTGAATTAAATCAGAATGAATTTAATCAATACAATATTCTGAGTTCTGATGGTCATAACACAGACTGAATGATTCAATTCATTCTGAGTTAAAATCAACTCACTGAAATTTACAGCGTTGTACAACAGCCTTTTTCTATCAAGAAACCATAGATGTATTCTCAAACGTGTATAGCACCTATCACCAGTTAATAAATGATAGAATTCGAATCGGTCGAACAGCAATCGCTGTGAAACTGAAATCAAACCTGGTACAGTTGTAGGATAACTTTTGACCGCAAATGCTAAATTTTGAACCTCGTGATTTTTTGGTTCAACGGATCGTTCATCATCGACTAATAACAGGTGCTATTGACATTTGAGAATACTGGCTCTGATCAGAATCTATTACTTTTCCATTTTACGTGGTTTCTATGCCGGTAAATACGAAATTACTGTGTTCAACTTAATTGTTACGGTTGGATATACATATTTTACAAAATATAATAATTGTTTATTGTTTATATTACTATTTTTTATTGTTTGTTTACAATTGTTTATTGTTTATTTGCTATTGTTTATTGTGTATTTGTGTAGGATCGTACTGATGCGTATTCGCATATATCGACCTGTCAATCACTACTTCAACGTAACTTCAGTCAACGAATCACCCGCAGTGGTTTATCAAACAGCTATCGGCCGCTTTCACTTGCCAGATCAACCAACGCTGCCAACGCAGACAACAAAACCACCACCACCAACAACAACCACAATAACAACAACAATAATAATAAAAACAACAACGACAATAGCAACAACAACAACAACAACAACAACAACAACAACAGATTCAATTGGTCACCGTCGTTGCTATTCAGTGATTTGCCAGCCAAAGTCACCGCCGACGTTGTTGAACTCAACTTATTTGCCAATTTTCACCGGCCAGTCGTCCGCGACACTTGTTGCCAATCGTACGCAGCCACTGAGCCGCATAGTCGATTACTTGTCGTCCAACCACTTGTCCACTCCGGTCGCCAACCAAATCGCTACCGACGGCCGTCGTCGTCGACATCAAACGAAACCAATCGTTCGGCCGTCGCTGTTGCCTTCGATTTTACCGGCGCACATCAAACAACATCGCCGTCTGTCGACGCACATCAAACAGCACCGCCAGCGCCGCCACAGTCGCAACAACTTCGCCAACGTCGTCAAGCGTCAAATTGGTCGCCACAACTGTTGGTTACAACAGCGGACGACGAAGACGGCGACGACGACGACAACGAAGTCGTTGACGCATTCGATACCGATAACGTCTATCGTCGACGTCGTCGTCGTCCTAGACGTCTAGCTGACGCAGTCAGACGCAGACGCCCGCACGCCTCTCGTAGCGGCGGCGTCGATCAGTATTACGACCGTCGCCAGCGTTGTCGACGAGCGTCGTCTGCGTCGACTGACTCGAACGAGTCTGCAGTCGACCTCGACGCCATGTTGTTGTACTATGTTGCGTCTGGTAAGCGTTGCTTTATTCTGTTTGTTTTTTTTTTAATTTTATGATATTATTTTTTATTCCAAGTTTCGTTGAAATTTCATTTTCAAAAAACAAAACGGAAAAATTACTGAATTTTTGTTTTAATGCTGAACAAATGTGTTTATGACGCAAAAATATTAATACAAAATCAATTGACATATTGCTTATAATACAATTTTAAAGATGTATTTGCTACTGGTACAGTATTGAAATTGGCAAAATACGACATTGTTATATGAAATAGTCATTCATGGGTCGTCATCGGTGGCTAATCTAACGTAGTATTGGCCAGTAGTTTATATTGTCTTGCGTAAATACGATTGGTCGATCTTGTAATATAATATAACCAAATAGCAAAATAATGGTAACTTTTAAACATTTCTACTAAAATTAATATAAAAATGTTAAATTTAATAGTACTTAAATTGTTAAAACGTTGTCGTCATACGTGCGGGTAAGATGATCGAAGAAGACCTATTGTAGATTACGGCCCATGTATAGAACAGGGCCGGATCGTTTTCCGGAGGGGCTATGATAGAGTCTGTTTAAGCTTTAGACGAATTTTTTGCTTAGGCTTAGGCTTAGGCTTACGCTTAGGAATAGGCTCATCCATACGCTTAGGCTTAGACTTAGGCTTATGTTTAGGCTTAGAAATATGCTTATACTACTGTTTCGGCCCTGTTCTATACATGGGCCGAGTTTACGATACCAGATCAATAAGTAATATACGTACCAAATATGGAAATATTCGCGTTGCATTACATATACTGTCAATTCCAGTGAATTAATTTTAATTCAGAATGAGTTGAATCACTGACGCTGAATTATGTCTTATGGAACTCGAAATTTTGAATGGTTTGAACTTTCATCAAATTAAATAAAATCACTCGGAATTAAATCTGCTCAGAGTAAGTTGATGTTTCCTGTAGTTTACTCAAAAATAACCAGAAATAATCAATTCTTTGTCTGAGTTGATTAATCAACTTGCTGCAATTTACAATGTGTATACGGAAAATTGTTTCATGTTAGGTTAATATCTAAAATTTTAGTAAACTTTTTAAACCAGAATTATTCTGGCTATTTACCAGTTAATGTTACCTAATTGGGTGTGTTTGGACAGTTTAGCAATAGATATGCAAACATAATGATTCGCTGAAAATAGTTCATTACGGCGGTCTTGAAAGTTTTAAAATTCGACACTGGTCGTCAAAACGTGATTGCCAGATTAATTTTTTGGCCCATTTGAACCATAGAGGCCTGCCTACTAAGCAAAAGCACACTCCTAAGCCTAAGCCTAAGCCTAAGCCTAAGCCTAAGCCTAAGCCTAAGCCTAAGCCTAAGCCGAAGCCGAAGCCTAAGCCTAAGCCTAAGCCGAAGCCTAAGCCTAAGCCTTAAACTTACCAGTTTCAAACACCTGCAGTCGTTTTGTCTCCAGCTGGCAGGTCCATATCTTTGACTTGAGTCAATATTTGAATCGCTGCAAAAATTGCAAAATATAGCAAGTTGTTTAAAGTTGCTTACGCTTAAACTCGTAAATCTGTTGATGCTATTTTAAAAATGGTCTTAAAATGAACGCATTACACAACTTTTCGTAAAAATTATATTTTTTTCTCCGTTTTCAAAAAAATATTTCACACCTGCAATTAATGTTCTTTGGTGTTCCTGTAGCAAATACGGAAACAGCTTAAGTTTAGATTTAATGGCTGTTTTTTTGCTTTGGTTTTTCAACACAAATTTGACGCAAAAGATTAAACAACATCTATTAATGAAAGTAGCTTGCGTATCATTACGCTGCATTCATACTCTGCACTAAAGTTGTATTTATGCAAATACGCTGGTAACTGATATTTGACCAGGACCGTAGCCAACTCACCTTGCAATGAGGGTTGAAAATTTTTCACGGCGGGTACAAGGGTTTCCGATGAGTTGAAGTCAGTTTGAAGCCTTGGGGGGGAATTTTGTCGAGAGGGTTGAGCGCCACCCTCCTTGAATTCTGTGGGTACGGGTTGGTGTTTGATACGATTTAGTTTTCATCTGTTAAAGTTAGTTCAGATTAAAGGGGATGGTTGGAACGTAACTGAAAATTCCAAATTTACGCATTTGAAAATTGCGAAAACATTTTTTCCATCTTGCTTTTGTGATTTCACTAAATGGTGTCGTTAGTGATATTTAAAAAATCTTAACTTAAAATAGAAATTAGTACTTAACCCTTTCCCTGATATAGTATACTATGAGCAACTAAATTCGAATAATATACGAGCAGTACAGACACTGTGAGCAGTGTTTAACAATTCTAACATGCATGCGCAGTGAGAACCTCCTCGGGCTCGACCGTCATGCTGCTATAGCTCAGTGGACATCGTAAACGCCTCCAAGCGGTGAGACTGGGTATCAAAACTTTTACCTTGAAATAACATCTCATATGAAATTGAAAATATTCATGTAAGAAAAGGTTAACAACATTAGACAATGGTGGAACAATTTGTGTTTTCTTTCTTTATTTCAGTCATCATTAGGTACGTTTTCTGTTAATTAAAGCCCTATTCACAATTGCAAGTTTTTGCTGCAACATGCAACTGCAAATTGCACACAAAATTTGCATTTTTCATCAGTCAAATAAGAAAGCGGCCGCAATGGATTCAGTGAACTTGCATGGTTGTTCACACATGTGAACAGTTTTTAGCTATGACTTTAATGAATTATTTGCATCTGCAAGTATTTCGAACGAGATGTTTGACAACAACTTGCAAGTGCATGTCCAGCTGAAAGTTCTTGCAGCAAAACTTCAGGCGTGCTGTGAAAATGTGGGCAATGTATTAAAATTGTTCTCAGACAACAAAAACAAATTTATGCAATACCTCATATCTTACAAGAACGCAAGAAATCAATAGCCAAATTTGCCAAAATTTTCAGCAAAACTTTATCGGATCCCCGGGTAAATCATACTGAACCCCTTATATTAGGGTTGCGCTATCTTTATGTACTGGATACCGCCGCATACCGCTGTGCGGCGCTATGCGTTGCTAACGAAAATATTGGCAAATTCTATTTTATGGCGTGCTGTACGCGACGCTTACGGTGACGTTTACTTTTTGATGACGTCAGCTACTGTCCTGCGTTTCGTTGTTGATGACGTCAGTCGCTGTCCGGCACCATACCACAACGCACGTGTACTGACCCATATCATATTATACGAATTTGTCAACAAGACTTCTGACCTGCGGCGCTGTCCGCTGCTGCACGACTCCGCGCGGCAAGGATAGCGTCACCCTTTATTCTGCTCGCGAGTTTTGGCTAAGAAACATTTCGCCTCAACGTTTTGGTCTTTGAACAATTGATTTGGCGTCATAGTTTTAAAACAAATACGCAATTAACGCATCAGACAATTTGGTTTTAATTATTTTCTATATTTGAGTTAAATCTCAACGGTATTTTGAGACTTACACAAAGACAAACACACACGCCATTTTAACATTGTGATTCGTTGAACGGATGATATTGGTGGTCTGAGTATGGGTCCAAATCGTCAATGGTCAAAGTTGCTAATATTTGCCAAAAAATGATATTGAAAATGATCTTTTGTGTACTGATTTGACCAATGGGGGCAGTTCACGTTTAGCACTGCGTTCGGGCGAAAAACAAAGTTGAAATTTTGTTGCAAAATTTGTTGTAAAATTGCGTTTGGCTTCTGGTTCGTATCGCTCGTGAGGTTTGATCGCACTACGAGATATAGTACAATATGCAATTGAATATCTGCATCCGCCACTGTCTTCTTTGACACCTACAACAATACGGCAATTGCTGTTCCGTGTTCAAGTTTTAGGTTTAGGATTAGTTCAGTGGCGGTGAAAACAGTTTCAGAAGGTGTTGGTTAGGCAAAATGATAAGCTTGTCATCGGTAAAACTATGCTGCAGGAATTTTGAAACCGCTTATATACAAAATAGCAAAGCGCGTAGCTAGGGATATTCAAGCCCAATGCCCCTTTTAGGGGCGTAACCAGTTGATTAAGCGTATTCCTAACCCTAAGATGGGCAAAATTTTAAATGCTGTCCGGCGCCGTTTGTCACCGTTCGGCGCCGTCCGCCACGGTGCGATATCATAAACGAATTACTCACCTACAATACCGTATGGTGACAGATGGTGACTGACGGCGCCGTACGGCCGGGCGAGCGGCGCCGGACGACAAGTATAGCGCAACCCTTACTCAACTTCTAGGCAAACTGGCGTGTCGGACTTCTGGGGAGTCAGGAGAGCCATTACAGCTGTGGAAATGACCGTGCGAGCGACGCGAGCTTGTACAGTACAACTCGATTTTTGTTTCAAACTCTTGTCTTTTGTGTAAGTGTGGGTCTATTAGCAAAACCCGGGCCACCGGTACAAGTTTTAAGCTTGAGTGGAGTCGCAGCAAACACGCGTATGGGAGGAAATCATTGTACCAGGACTCTTATGAAGCCAAAAGCGAACGAGATGTGAGACGTAATTTTTGTGCAAAATTCTTTTCGACATACGACGGTCTTGATTACATCCGTGTGCTCTTGCGAAATTAATATCTTTAAGGGGCAAAATCCTCGTGGTCCAAAAACTTACATTTAAATATTTAGAAAACAAGAATAACAAACCGGTTTTATTGTGAAACTAAAAACCTGATACCGGAGACTCGGTCAATGTAAAGATCAGGGGCGGAACGTTTTTCTGGGGGACAGAAATACGTAACTTTAGGCTTTATACAAATTTTTGTGCTTGGCTTAAGCTTAGGCATAGGCTTAGGTTTAGGAAAATGCTCATTATTACGCTTAGGCGTAGGCTTTAGCTTTAGACTTTAGGCTTAGGTTTAGGTTTAGGAATATGCTCATTATTACGCTTAGGCATAGGAATATCCGCATTATTAGCTTAGGCATCGGCGTAGGCTTAAGCTTACACTTAGGCTTAGGTTTACGAATATGCTCATTA
>JASANG010000456.1:0-15653 GCA_030248215.1 Enoplolaimus lenunculus
AACAAACAGTAATATTTTTGCCAGGTTAAATATATATTACAATCATCATTTACCGAAGAAAAGGTTATGATGTAGAACAACTATGTCCAAACTATACGGCCTGGACTGGATGGCCCCTTTCGACTAAATACTACAGATATATTTATTTTCCTATATGATTTCTCTGAACGATATGACCACGAAAGAAATCGAACCTCGAACCTCACACCTCTCGCTGGTGAGTCAAACGCCGTACCCATTACACCACGCGGCCGATATAATTTGTCTAGAGCTATATGTGCATGTGTGTGTATGTGTCTTAACACTTCATACACTGTGCATATAAAAATGCTACACCACACCACGTATATATATACCAACCTGAGTTTCCTTCGACACTTTCCAGATCCTTTTCCGCATTTCCTGTCTCACAGACGGATCAGGATTCGATGTTGCTTCCAGATACGAAGCCATAGTATTTAAATTTTGATCGTTCAGCTCCATTTGAAGTTATTTTGTATATTCATATATGTTATGTATCTGATCCTAAATTCATAATTACTGAAGTGAGCATAAAAATCATTAAACCTGACTTTCAAACACGTCATTTTATCAATAGATTGAATGAGTAATTGAGCTAGAAGTTCGGTCACTGTTTGACCAAGCATTAAGTATACATGTCATCGTGTGCAAGCATCATTTTGTACGGGCCGCGTGGTGTAACTACATTGATGCACGTATGTCAATTTAAACGTGAGCAAGCCGCAAAATTTCGGCAAAGATGTCCCCTAACCGCTAACACCTAACTTGCAATTCAATACTACACAACAAAACGTCGCGTTCAATGCGGACTGCTTGGCTCTGACATTGCATTGTCAGAACCGCACGGTCGAAACGATCCCTTCTCCGAAGCACTGCGAATATACATGGTTTTCCCCATAAATTTCGCCGAATCGCCGCGCCGGAGCCTGACCTCTGCTCGTGAGTCAAGCGTACTACCCATTACACCACGCGGCCGATATCATAATTTCCTCTGGTGCTATATGTGGGTATAAGCGTTGTAGCGTGTGAATGTTAAAACACATACATACTCGTGCACATATAGCACCAGAGGAAGTTATTATATCGGCCGCGTGGTGTAATGTAATGGATAGCGATAGCACCAGAGGAAATTATGATATCGGCCGCGTGGGCGAACGGGTAGTGATTGTAAGCATGTGAGACATGCTTGCCCGTTATGTGCACATGCAATATAGTGCGGTGCACTGTATGTATGCTAGCTGGCAGCATACGGTCGACAAATATAGTCGACGAAAAATGCAATTGGACAGGCGGGCTACGTGGCGCAGTGGTACAGTGCTCGCTTAAGGATCCATAGGCTGAGAGTTCAATCCCCGCTCTAGCCCGCTTTTCCAGCTGCTTAGTACAAAGGTCTGAAGTCCCGGTTCCTACCTAGACTGACATGGGGGCTACTCCGTGGACGCAATGGTAAACTGCCGCGCTATGAACACGGTATCCAGTCGAAAATAGGCCGGACGGTCAAGGGACGACCTGAAAATAAGGGCATGTAAAAGCATGTGAGACATGCTTGTCCTAGTGCATATGCAATAATTCAATGCACATTGCGTTGTACGGTCGACATATATAGTCGACGAAAAATGCAGTTAGAGAGGCGGGCTACGTGGCGCAGTGGTAGAGTGATCGCTTAAGGATCCATAGGCTACGAGTTCGATCCCCACTCTAGCCCGCTTTTCCAGCTGCTAAGTAAAAAGTTCTGATGTCCCGGTTCCTACCTAGACTGACAGCGATAACAATTGGATTCCCCTCAAGAGTAACCTACTACAGGAGGTTTTCAACCACTTTATTGTTAAAAGCTCTCGCTCGCTGCAATATATACCACCGACTCAATTTCGTAAGCCAACCCGTTTGTAAAAACTTGGTTCAGCTTTATTTCCTGGCACAGTAAAAGAAGTGAAATCCCACTGCTAGCAGGAGCATTAGCTACGTACTTAACCGCGACATTGCATGATTTCGAATCACAGCTAGTTTCTTTCTAAAATCTTGGCCAATGTTACTTTTAAGGGCGTAAAAGTAAATTCATCGTATTTCTGAGCCTAACCGTTGCAAGAATGAGTTTCCAATCCTAAGCCTAATCCTAAGCCTAAGCCTAAGCAAAAAATGTAATCTAGAATCTAAACCTATTTTTGTAGGCAACTAGAAACCTGGACGCCCCTTAAAAAGTAACATGGGCCAAAATCTTTATATTATATAAACTGTTTCGTTCGATTTCTGATGCTAATGATAAACAGTCATTGACATGCTGACTCCGCAACAAGCGGTTAATTAGGGAACGAAAACATCTATGCTTTTGTGAGTTCCAGCGAGCAACTGGATAAAAACTACACCATAAAATTACCCTTCGTATACGATTCCTGCTATGGTACGATTTTTGGCAAATGTGCCGTAATTACGGTATTGTATAAAATTTTGGTGTAAATTTTAGAAAGCTGCTCTTTCGAGAACGTTGCACAACTTGACGAACCAACAAAATCGTAATTGAATTTTTAAAAATTACAACTTTTTAATACAGTTTTAATATATACAATTCAGCCGCTATACGTACTTGTTTGCCGCAGTTTTTTCATACAAGCGGCGTGGCCAGCAGCTTGTACTCTTTTATAGGTTTTGGTTTGGAGTGTATCAACTACAAGTTTTCCGCGAATGAATATTTTCCAAATCAAACACCACCTTTTGCTCTATTGACGCATGATTTCTGAGGACAACTTTTCAGTAGCATGAAAAAGTAGGAAACCTCGTTTCGTCATTCGAATTAATTTGCATTTTAAACTTATAGTCATGGTTTTAATATATGTATATATATATGCATATATATATTAACCCTTTCTCACATGAATATTTTCTATTTCCCCTGAGACCTACTTTTATGCTAGGATTCGAACTCCGGTGACTGGAGTGGGAGGCGTATACCATCACCACTCAGCTATAGGAGCTTGACGCTCGAGCCCGAGGGGGCTCTCACGTATGTATAGGTGTTGCAATTGGTAAACACGGTGCGATATATATTATTTAACGCATATACACTGCGCTAAGTTGCCTATAGGCAACACAATGTGAGAAGGGGTTAATGTTGAAGCGACTAGCCTAGACACGGCAAAATAGAATAATGAGGAAATCCTCCGAGTGAAGTGTGGGATAAGCCATCAGACGCATTTCAAAAATAGGACAATATTTGTTTGGACTGGAATGTTCAGCGGGCCTCTGTTAGGGGTGAAGCACACATACTGATTTTGCACGCTCAGCGTACAAAACTGTTAACTGAAGGAGTACGTAGCAGGAAGTCTGAATACGTGTATATGACAATCGTTAATATGGTTGAACCAGGCTAAAAATTTTAGAACTTTATTCAACTGAAAGCGCAGCGTGGAGAAAATTAACATTGTGACAATATTTCCATTTAATTTAATATTGTATCTATTTAATAGAAGCCTAATCTTAAAACTTAATTCCTTTAAAGAACGGACGTCAGAAATTGTAATGGTTCCTCAAACACTCATGCTACATCGAAACATGGAAGTCAATGTGAATAGTGTGGCATATCGAGACATTAAAGTATATTGTTTTATAGAGTGCAGATACCGAAAAACAGCTAACCTATTAGTGCTCAATTGAGTAGATTGCTTAAAACGGCAGTGCCCAGCTGAAAAATTGGATATGGATTGAAGACAACCACAGCCTCTGTGGTTCCCCTTTTTTGAACGCCGTTGAATATGAGAGGTGGTATCAGATAATGTGACCAAACCACAAAATCTCCTTTTGAATTCATGGCAATGACAACTCAATTGATCGTAAATGTTTAGTGCTTCCGGTTTGCTTTTGAGTGAACGCAAGCGATAGCTAGCGGTTCTTTGCTGTCTATTCACTTCGAAACCCTGTCTGATTTGCTAAAAAAGTTTTATGGCTCTTTCGAATACGTTTAGACGTTGAACGCTGCAATTGCACATCTATTACAGGTTATACACGCATGCTTAAAGAAACAAAACAGAAAAGTTTACGGGAAAAAGATTTTTTCCTATACGAACGAACACCTATTCGATTGTCAGTAGCTAGTCTTTATCATAAAAGACAGTGTCTGGGTTTCTTGAAATCTTACTTAAGTACTGTAGTGACCCGAAGAAGAGGGGGGACTGATATTTATTTGGCCTCTCCAGAGCGTGCCCCCCTTGTTATTCGGTTACGGACTGTTATTTATTTTTAATTCACGCTCCGCTACCCTTCGTTACTGATATATATCTGGTACTGCAACTATCCGTTGAATTAAATGTTTATTTGTATTGCGTCAATAGCTTGAGCGATCATGCAAGGTTATACTTAGGAATGTATATACTTTCAAAATTGAAGTACATCTTAAAGATTCGAACTCAATTTTGTTTGCTCCTGGAGTCATTTATGTACTACAATTAGGAACAACTGACCTTCATGGACTATAATTAGAATTTAGTGAAATTAAGTCAATGCGCGTATTTATGAATAGGAATTGTAGAACACATAACATTTGTGTCCCATGTATAGAACAGGGCCGGAACAGTAGTATAAGCACAAGTATTTCTAAGCCTAAGCGAAAGCCTAAGCACTTATTAGGGATACGGACACCTATTGATTGGGACTCAAAATTGGAATCCCCCTTATTACCCCACGCCCTCTTGTTCGGGTCACTACAGTGTTTATTTTTGTTACACTTAAGTAATTACTTAAGTAGCCAACTTAAGTAAATACTTAAATTTTCGAGCAACAACAAATCAACGCCATATGTCAGTCATTGTCATAACAAGAAAGTAGTAGTTTGACTTTTTATTGAGCAGGGACCAATATTCTACAGATTCAATTTGACCAAGGTTAGTATGCGTGAAAGATATATTTGTAATCTATCTAATTTAATGAACGACTTAAGTATTTACTTAACTTAAGCACGCTCTTAAAGACCACAAAATGGTTAAGTAATTACTTAACACGTACTTAAGTACTAAGTCTTATTTAAGTAGGGTTTTGGAAACCAAGCCATTAACTGAAAATTTTTCCATTAACGAAAACAGCCTGATACTGTATTTTGTTTCTTCACTGGAAATGGCCCATATAAAAAGATCAGGGGCGGAACGTTTTTCTGTGGGACTAGAATAGAGTAAGCTTGAGTTTTAGACTAATTTTTTGCTTGGCTTAGGCTTAGGCTTAGAAATATGCTCATCGTTACGCTTAGGTTTTGGCTCAGACTTAGGAATATGTTTACAATGCTGTTCCGCCCCTGTTCTTTACGTTGGCCCTGGCAGTCAGACCGTATGAGCGGAACGAAAGTGTTTGGCATTCAGCTACAGATGTTTGAAAACTTTACTTGTGATAACTAGGGTAAATTTCCGGCAAACCCGTTGTTTCGCTTACGGCCACCATTTTGCCAGTCTACGAAGTCAAGGTGGTGGTGAACAAATGTGTGGACTATACATTCTATTCCTGCAAGAAATTTCAGCTTTATTCCGTTGCATACAATGACTATTTGAGTATTAGAAATTACCAGAGGTGTAGAAATTTACTAAATACAGTTAGGCTTGAAAACTTTACTAGATGTCTTAGCGAGGTAAAAAGTTCGCTTGATTAAGTTTTACAGGACATCGCTTCGTTATCACATTTTAAAAGTCGAACAGCATTAAAATATTCAACAGACCAGAAAGTTTACAGTTGTCGCAAAATCAGACCTTAAACCGTTTTGAAAGATTAATATAATTTTGACAGAAAGCTATAATGGTCGTATCGTTAAAAGTCAAATAACTGTTCGTGCAAAACGCTGTACCTAAAATAGCTCCAACAGTCGTTTAACAGGAGCGTATATAATGGGGATATGTAGAGGGCATCCCGTAAAGTTTCTGGAGGAACAATCAAGCATAAACACGCTTGTTTACGTTGGCGTTAAGTAAACTTGCGTCATCCTTTCCAAATAATTTTTCACCCTTTCACAACTTTATACTCTCGCGAAGCGAATCCCCCCTCGCCCATTGACGATTAATCTTTTCATGGAGCGTTCAAGCCTTCTTTTTTCTTTTGTCACTGGACGTAAGCAATAATTATGATTTCCCTAGACTGTGAGGTGTTTTTTTGGTACCCGGTTTCTAGCCATTTGTACCCATCCCCCCCTCTCCTCCCTCGTTCTGCGGGATACCTTTCTTTTGACGAAGATCAGTTTCCCTATTTTCTTTCCCTAATTTTGCAGATTTTTGCCCATGAATAGACGGGGCGAACGCACCATTAGCAATTTCCTAGCCCTAGACCTAGCGATTTTACCTTTCTTATCCCTCTGCCCGTGCCCCCAAGCCAAAGCCTGTACACAAAATATACTCTAGCTCTTACTCCACTCTTTTAGACCCCCCGCGAACGCGACTCGTCTCTTTTTCCACATATTCTTTTTCTTCACGTTCTTACGCGAGCCCTTCTTTTCTTTTTTTTTTCTTTACTTATCTTCTTTCTTACATTTTAGCGACTCCCATCTCCGTCCCTTATACACTGCTACTTTTACTTTTTCTTTTTTTTCACCAATCCCCCCACCCACCCCGCCCCCCCCGCCCCCCCCACACTACACTTCAAAAAAGCGAAAAATAAAAACAAAAAAACATAAAAAAATATATAATTTCAAAACAACAAAAAAAAAGAATAAATCTACGAATGCAATTATCAAAAAATACAACACAATCTCCAAAATTTATTCTTAATTAAAAATATCAGTTTACCTTTGATAGCAAACAAAATGCATAATTATCCTATAAAACAATCTACACAAAAACACCAAACCACAAATTTATTTCAATAGAAAACAAACAATAAAAAAAAAACAAAAAAAAAAAAAAAAAAAAAAATTGACCTAAGTCAGAGGCTGGCTTACTTAAGTCATGTTTCTGCAACCTAAATAAGATATTCTAAGGTTTATCGCTGATAACTATAATTTTGCAGCGCTTTTGTGATAATTTAAAAGTTAAATTTCAGTTATTTGTTTGAAATAGAGATTATAAACTTTGAGGCCAATTTTACTTTAAGGGGCGTAACAGTAGATTTAAGCGTATTCCTAAGCCTTGCCTAAGCCTAAGCGTTGCAAAAATGAGTTCCTTAGCCTAAGCCTAAGCCTAAGCCTAAGCCTAAGCAAAAAATGTAATCTAGATTCTAAACCTACTCCTTTATAGACCCACTAGAAACCTGGACGCCCCTTAAAATGTAACATAGGTCAAACTTTGAAATAGTTTCTAATTGAGGGTTATTGAAGCACGGAAATTTACCACATGATTGTACCATATGGAAACTGAGAAGGCAAAAATAAATTTTAATTTTTAACGAAAACTCATTTACAGTACTGAATGCATCGAAAGGAACAGATGGTAAGCGTTTTATGCTTAACATTTTTGCTATTTCCTAGTTTAAAATCAATCAATGTTTCATTGGTTGAGTAGAAAATTAAATTGTGAAACACACAGAAATTGTCGCTATACATTGGCTGAGTGACATTTAAATCCGGCGTTGACTAAACTGTTATAATTTACGACAGCAACTTAAATACCAAAACAAAAATGGTTTCGGCATAGGCTCGCGTAAAAACATAACGTTCACGGCCCATGTATAGAACAGGGCCGAATCGTTTTTCGGAGGGGCTATAATAGAGTCAGTTTAAGCTTTAGACTATTTTTTGCATAGGCTTAGGCTTTGGCTCAGGCTTTAGGCTTACGAATAAGCTCATCCATACGCTTAGTCTTAGGCTTAGAAATATGCTTATAGTGCTGTTCCGACCCTGTTCTATTTCATGGGCCACATATACTGCTACATTTCAGGTCAAGAACATTAGGTAACTTGAATACTTTTGTCCAAAGTAATTACGTATATTGACCTTCGGTTAAACTCACGGCGGAAATTGTAGAGGTGTTTACGGTACAACTATTCTTGGCTCACACTGGCTACCAAAAAAATACACACTTTCAGTTTCAGGATCATTATAATTATTGCTTTACGTCCAATGACAAAATGAACATAGAAAGCTTTGCTAACACTCCATGAAAAGATTAATCGTCAATGGCGCAGGTAGGATTTCGTTTCGCGAGAGTATAAAGTTGTGTAAAGGGTGAAAATTATTTTGGAAGGATGACGCAAGTTTACTTAACGCCAACGTAAACAAGCGTGTTTATGCTTGATTGTTCCTCCAGAAACTTTACGGGATGCCCTCTACATATCCCCATTATATACGCTCCTGTTAAACGACTGTTGGAGCTATTTTAGGTACAGCGTTTTGCACGAACAGTTATTTGACTTTTAACGATACGACCATTATAGCTTTCCGTCAAAATTATGTTAATCTTTCAAAACGGTTTAAGGTCTGATTTTGCGACAACTGTAAACTTTCTGGTCTGTTGAATATTTTAATGCTGTTCGACTTTTAAAATGTGATAACGAAGCGATGTCCTGTAAAACTTAATCAAGCGAACTTTTTACCTCGCTAAGACATCTAGTAAAGTTTTCAAGCCTAACTGTATTTAGTAAATTTCTACACCTCTGGTAATTTCTAATACTCAAATAGTCATTGTATGCATCGGAATAAAGCTGAAATTTCTTGCAGGAATAGAATGTATAGTCCACACATTTGTTCACCACCACCTTGACTTCGTAGACTGGCAAAATGGTGGCCGTAAGCGAAACAACGGGTTTGCCGGAAATTTACCCTAGTTATCACAAGTAAAGTTTTCAAACATCTGTAGCTGAATGCCAAACACTTTCGTTCCGCTCATACGGTCTGACTGCCAGGGCCAACGTAAAGAACAGGGGCGGAACAGCATTGTAAACATATTCCTAAGCCTGAGCCAAAACCTAAGCGTAACGATGAGCATATTTCTAAGCCTAAGCCTAAGCCAAGCAAAAAATTAGTCTAAAACTCAAGCTTACTCTATTCTAGTCCCACAGAAAAACGTTCCGCCCCTGATCTTTTTATATGGGCCATTTCCAGTGAAGAAACAAAATACAGTATCAGGCTGTTTTCGTTAATGGAAAAATTTTCAGTTAATGGCTTGGTTTCCAAAACCCTACTTAAGTAAGACTTAGTACTTAAGTACGTGTTAAGTAATTACTTAACCATTTTGTGGTCTTTAAGAGCGTACTTAAGTTAAGTAAATACTTAAGTCGTTCATTAAATTAGATAGATTACAAATATATCTTTCACGCATACTAACCTTGGTCAAATTGAATCTGTAGAATATTGGTCCCTGCTCAATAAAAAGTCAAACTACTACTTTCTTGTTATGACAATGACTGACATATGGCGTTGATTTGTTGTTGCTCGAAAATTTAAGTATTTACTTAAGTTGGCTACTTAAGTAATTACTTAAGTGTAACAAAAATAAACACTAGTGACCCGAACAAGAGGGCGTGGGGTAATAAGGGGGATTCCAATTTTGAGTCCCAATCAATAGGTGTCCGTATCCCTAATAAGTGCTTAGGCTTTCGCTTAGGCTTAGAAATACTTGTGCTTATACTACTGTTCCGGCCCTGTTCTATACATGGGACACAAATGTTATGTGTTCTACAATTCCTATTCATAAATACGCGCATTGACTTAATTTCACTAAATTCTAATTATAGTCCATGAAGGTCAGTTGTTCCTAATTGTAGTACATAAATGACTCCAGGAGCAAACAAAATTGAGTTCGAATCTTTAAGATGTACTTCAATTTTGAAAGTATATACATTCCTAAGTATAACCTTGCATGATCGCTCAAGCTATTGACGCAATACAAATAAACATTTAATTCAACGGATAGTTGCAGTACCAGATATATATCAGTAACGAAGGGTAGCGGAGCGTGAATTAAAAATAAATAACAGTCCGTAACCGAATAACAAGGGGGGCACGCTCTGGAGAGGCCAAATAAATATCAGTCCCCCCTCTTCTTCGGGTCACTACAGTACTTAAGTAAGATTTCAAGAAACCCAGACACTGTCTTTTATGATAAAGACTAGCTACTGACAATCGAATAGGTGTTCGTTCGTATAGGAAAAAATCTTTTTTCCCGTAAACTTTTCTGTTTTGTTTCTTTAAGCATGCGTGTATAACCTGTTATAGATGTGCAATTGCAGCGTTCAACGTCTAAACGTATTCGAAAGAGCCATAAAACTTTTTTAGCAAATCAGACAGGGTTTCGAAGTGAATAGACAGCAAAGAACCGCTAGCTATCGCTTGCGTTCACTCAAAAGCAAACCGGAAACACTAAACATTTACGATCAATTGAGTTGTCATTGCCATGAATTCAAAAGGAGATTTTGTGGTTTGGTCACATTATCTGATACCACCTCTCATATTCAACGGCGTTCAAAAAAGGGGAACCACAGAGGCTGTGGTTGTCTTCAATCCATATCCAATTTTTCAGCTGGGCACTGCCGTTTTAAGCAATCTACTCAATTGAGCACTAATAGGTTAGCTGTTTTTCGGTATCTGCACTCTATAAAACAATATACTTTAATGTCTCGATATGCCACACTATTCACATTGACTTCCATGTTTCGATGTAGCATGAGTGTTTGAGGAACCATTACAATTTCTGACGTCCGTTCTTTAAAGGAATTAAGTTTTAAGATTAGGCTTCTATTAAATAGATACAATATTAAATTAAATGGAAATATTGTCACAATGTTAATTTTCTCCACGCTGCGCTTTCAGTTGAATAAAGTTCTAAAATTTTTAGCCTGGTTCAACCATATTAACGATTGTCATATACACGTATTCAGACTTCCTGCTACGTACTCCTTCAGTTAACAGTTTTGTACGCTGAGCGTGCAAAATCAGTATGTGTGCTTCACCCCTAACAGAGGCCCGCTGAACATTCCAGTCCAAACAAATATTGTCCTATTTTTGAAATGCGTCTGATGGCTTATCCCACACTTCACTCGCAGGATTTC
Source organism: Enoplolaimus lenunculus (assembly GCA_030248215.1). NCBI lineage: Eukaryota > Metazoa > Nematoda > Enoplea > Enoplida > Thoracostomopsidae > Enoplolaimus > Enoplolaimus lenunculus. Next base: position 10,963 of record JASANG010000456.1, read on the forward strand.
CTCATTATTCTATTTTGCCGTGTCTAGGCTAGTCGCTTCAACATTAACCCCTTCTCACATTGTGTTGCCTATAGGCAACTTAGCGCAGTGTATATGCGTTAAATAATATATATCGCACCGTGTTTACCAATTGCAACACCTATACATACGTGAGAGCCCCCTCGGGCTCGAGCGTCAAGCTCCTATAGCTGAGTGGTGATGGTATACGCCTCCCACTCCAGTCACCGGAGTTCGAATCCTAGCATAAAAGTAGGTCTCAGGGGAAATAGAAAATATTCATGTGAGAAAGGGTTAATATATATATGCATATATATATACATATATTAAAACCATGACTATAAGTTTAAAATGCAAATTAATTCGAATGACGAAACGAGGTTTCCTACTTTTTCATGCTACTGAAAAGTTGTCCTCAGAAATCATGCGTCAATAGAGCAAAAGGTGGTGTTTGATTTGGAAAATATTCATTCGCGGAAAACTTGTAGTTGATACACTCCAAACCCAAACCTTTAAAGAGTAAAAGCTGCTGGCCACGCCGCTTGTATGAAAAAACTGCGGCAAACAAGTACGTATAGCGGCTGAATTGTATATATTAAAACTGTATTAAAAAGTTGTAATTTTTAAAAATTCAATTACGATTTTGTTGGTTCGTCAAGTTGTGCAACGTTCTCGAAAGAGCAGCTTTCTAAAATTTACACCAAAATTTTATACAATACCGTAATTACGGCACATTTGCCAAAAATCGTACCATAGCAGGAATCGTATACGAAGGGTAATTTTATGGTGTAGTTTTTATCCAGTTGCTCGCTGGAACTCACAAAAGCATAGATGTTTTCGTTCCCTAATTAACCGCTTGTTGCGGAGTCAGCATGTCAATGACTGTTTATCATTTGCATCAGAAATCGAACGAAACAGTTTATATATAATATAAAGATTTTGGCCCATGTTACTTTTTAAGGGGCGTCCAGGTTTCTAGTTGTCTACAAAAATAGGTTTAGATTCTAGATTACATTTTTTGCTTAGGCTTAGGCTTAGGATTAGGCTTAGGATTGGAAACTCATTCTTGCAACGGTTAGGCTCAGAAATACGATGAATTTACTTTTACGCCCTTAAAAGTAACATTGGCCAAGATTTTAGAAAGAAACTAGCTGTGATTCGAAATCATGCAATGTCGCGGTTAAGTACGTAGCTAATGCTCCTGCTAGCAGTGGGATTTCACTTCTTTTACTGTGCCAGGAAATAAAGCTGAACCAAGTTTTTACAAACGGGTTGGCTTACGAAATTGAGTCGGTGGTATATATTGCAGCGAGCGAGAGCTTTTAACAATCAAGTGGTTGAAAACCTCCTGTAGTAGGTTACTCTTGAGGGGAATCCAATTGTTATCGCTGTCAGTCTAGGTAGGAACCGGGACTTCAGACCTTTCAACTAAGCAGCTGGAAAAGCGGGCTAGAGCGGGGGTCGAACTCTCAGCCTATGGATCCGTAAGCGAGCACTCTACCATTGCGCCACGTAGCCCGCCTCTCCGACTGCGTTTTTGTCGACTATATATGTCGACAGTACAACACAATGTGCATTGCTTTTATTGCATATGCACCAGGACAAGCATGTCTCACATGCTTACATGCCCTTATTTTCAACAAGGTCGTCCCTTGACCGTCCATCCTATTTTCGACTGGATACCGTGTTCATAGCGCGGCAGTTTACCATTGCGTCCACGGAGTAGCCCCCATGTCAGTCTAGGTAGGAACCGGGACTTCAGACCTTTCAACAAAGCAGCTGGAAAAGCGGGCTAGAGCGGGGATCGAACTCTCAGCCTATGGATCCTTAAGCGAGCACTCTACCACTGCGCCACGTAGCCCGCCTCTCCGACTGCGTTTTTCGTCGACTATATATGTCGACAGTACAACACAATGTGCATTGCTTTTATTGCATATGCACCAGGACAAGCATGTCTCACATGCTTACAATCGCTACCCATTACACCACGCGGCCGATATCATAATTTCCTCTGGTGCTATCGCTATCCATTACATTACACCACGCGGCCGATATAATAACTTCCTCTGGTGCTATATGTGCACGAGTATGTATGTGTTTTAACATTCACACGCTACAACGCTTATACCCACATATAGCACCAGAGGAAATTATGATATCGGCCGCGTGGTGTAATGGGTAGTACGCTTGACTCGCGAGCAAGAGGTCAGAAGTTCGACTCCCGGCGTGGCCATATGTTTCGGTGAAATTTATGGGGAAAACCATGTATATTCGCAGTGCTTCGGAGAAAGGGATCGTTTCGACCGTGCGGTTCTGACAATGCAATGTCAGAGCCAAGCAGTCCGCATTGAACGCGACGTTTTGTTGTGTAGTATTGAATTGCAAGTTAGGTGTTAGCGGTTAGGGGACATCTTTGCCGAAATTTTGCGGCTTGCTCACGTTTAAATTGACATACGTGCATCAATGTAGTTACACCCCGCGGCCCGTACAAAATGATGCTTGCACACGATGACATGTATACTTAATGCTTGGTCAAACAGTGACCGAACTTCTAGCTCAATTACTCATTCAATCTATTGATAAAATGACGTGTTTGAAAGTCAGGTTTAATGATTTTTATGCTCACTTCAGTAATTATGAATTTAGGATAGATACGTAACGTATATAAAATATACAAAATAACTTCAAATGGAGCTGAACGATCAAAATTTAAATACTATGGCTTCGTATCTGGAAGCGACATTGAATCCTGATCCGTCTGTGAGACGAAATGCGGAAAAGGATCTGGAAAGTGTCGAAGGAAACTCAGGTTGGTATATATATACGTGGTGTGGTGTAGCATTTTTATATGCACAGTGTATGAAGTGTTAAGACACATACACACACATGCACATATAGCTCTAGACAAATTATATCGGCCGCGTGGTGTAATGGGTACGGCGTTTGACTCGCCAGCGAGAGGTGTGAGGTTCGAGGTTCGATTTCTTTCGTGGTCATATCGTTCAGAGAAATCATATAGGAAAATAAATATATCTGTAGTATTTAGTCGAAAGGGGCCATCCAGTCCAGGCCGTATAGTTTGGACATAGTTGTTCTACATTATAACCTTTTCTTCGGTAAATGATGATTGTAATATATATTTAACCTGGCAAAAATATTACTGTTTGTTTAAAGTTCGCTTCCAACCTAAACGTGCTTTGATTGCTGCATATAAGCTGTTGATACTTTAATTTGAGAGCCAAGCTTGCTGACTTTTTCGAACCAGAGACCTAGACAAATAAAATGTTGCGTAATATATAGTGCACCAAATACTGTAGAATTATGTTAATGGTTTCAAACTTGACACATTTTGCAGTGTTAACAGTTTAATTTATCATTCATATACTTTGTGCAGTATTACGTTTTATTCACTTTTGTGAATATATTTCTTTCTTAATATAATTTAGGATATTCTCGACTGTTGTTTACGATGCTAAGTCGATCTGAAGTACCTGTGCATATCCAGCAAGCTGCAGCTGTAACGTTTAAAAATTTTGTCAAACGAAACTGGCGCGTAAGGGTTGAACTTTAGCTTTAAATATAAATGTTTTATAACGTATGTTGGATTATTCTTGTAGCAGAATTATTATTTACACATACATACATACATTTGGAAATTGGTATTGCAATTATATATTGAAATGCGTGTTGATGAAAAACTGTCCCGAGATAGCATTATGGTGTATGTTAAATGTTTCAGAGCATCGAAGGAGAACCGAATCGTATTATTGACGAGGACCGGATTTATATCAAGTCATCCATTGTAGACTTAATGGTGATTGTTCAACCGCTGGCTCAAAAGCAACTTTCTGTTGCAGTTAGCTTAATTGGGGCCGAAGATTTTCCACACAAATGGCCGGAATTACTACCAGCATTGATATCGAAATTTAACTCTGGCGATTTTGTTGTTATCAATGGAATATTGCAAACTGCTGATTCGCTTTTCAAACGGTAAGCACTTGACCGAATTAGTATATATAAACCTGTTGCGTGTTCTGATTCATTTCGTATTTGTTTATTGCGCGCGATGCGTTAATGTCTTAGTGACGATAACGAACAATGGTACGTACATCACATATGCCTTCAAATTTTTGGTCAGACCGATGAGATGATGTTTGTCTTTTTGTAGCTACCGTTATGAAATGAAGACCAATACACTTTGGACCGAGATTAAAATTGTGCTAGACAATTTTGCTGCACCGTTGACTGAATTGTTCAAATTATCAACGGACTATGCGAAAACGAACATAACTGACGCATCAGCTTCGAATTGGTTTACCCGTTTTTATTGCTATTTCGGAAATATTTTACAGTTTAAATGCACAGGATTTTGCCGGAATTCTTTGAAGATCATATTGCGGTAATATACAAATTTTAAAATCTTGAGGTTATGATGTACTGTTCTTTCGCCTATACCACAATACGAATATAAAACCTACTAATAGGGATGTGCCTTTACCAAAATTATTAAGTGAAATTGATAGCATTCCAGCTCACTGTTGTATGCAAAAAGTATCGGCTTTTTAGCAGTGCCGATGCTGATGCTGCTCATAAAAACTGACGTTTATTACCGATGCCGATTAATCGACACATCCCTACTTTTTAATTTAAACATTTTGTCGTAGAAATGAATTATCATTACAATCAGGGTGCAA
>JASANG010002024.1:0-15606 GCA_030248215.1 Enoplolaimus lenunculus
AATTTGTTGCTGTTGAAATGCCGTTGATGGCGCCATGACTGCTTGTTGCCGTTTTGGCGCCGCCTCCAACACAGATTCGCCGGATGTACGCAGGTACTGCACTATTGCCTAATATATGCCTTTCGAAATTCTGATACACAGTTTGCTAGGTAAACATAACAGCTGAATTTCTCCATAATATTCACATTTAAGCGCCCTATTCTTTTTAACATTAGAACATGTGTGAAAAGGAGAATGCTAGGTCGGGCTCATGCCGAGTCCAACCCAACATCCTCCCTCATGTTAGCTGAAAACACACAATAGTTAGTTACATAAACATTACACGCTGACATTTTTGTGCACTATCTTAATTTAAACACAACTTATACCACCATTATCCAATTCCCTATTCGAATCCCTTAGTATCATACAACTTTAAATTCCGTCATCAAAAAATTTTCCAACCGATTCCTTCTACAGGCTGGTAAAGAACATTGCTCTAAATTTCTCAGACAACAAATCAAATTTACTTACACCGGTTTTGGACTAGATTCCTCCGACGCCTGATCCCCTTCTTCCGCCCCTGGAATGTCCTGATACGTTGGCGGCTTCTTTTGTTGTTCTATGTCACGTTGCCGTTTAGCCGTCGCTTCCTTCCAGAAAATTGCCTCGTCTTTTGACATTGGTGTTTCCTTCTGCGGCCTACTGGTCTCCGGGTGTTTTGATGCGACCCGGGCGTGCTTGCCAAGTCGCTGCGGATGTCGAGATACGCCTCTCTTGCGTTTCTCGCGTTTTTCAGCCTGGCGTTGCTGAAACCCAAAAACAATCTCATAAAGTAAAATCCACTTAACTTACGCGTTTCAGACTTGGTGTTAAAATAGGGGTAGAATTCCCCAAGTTAGTATCAAAAGCAGCTAAAATTCTATTATAAGCTTTAAGCAACATTTACTACCTATCGACATTCTTTACCTTACGCATATCCATTTCCGACACACCGCGAGTCCGAGATAGAACATAAACAGTAGCCCCCATATAAGGTAAGTTACCCAGGATCGAAAGTCCTTGCCACCCATCCTTGGCGGGTACTCCTTATGGTTTGATCGAGGTTGGCTACTAGGTCTAGTTATGCTACTCCGCCCGATCACGTCCGGGATGGGTTTCCCATCTCGAGCTCGCGATGTATACACCATCTAAACGCAAACATTTGTCGCTACCGGATCGTTGAGTAAAATGTCGCATATAATTCCGTTTGGTAAAAGTTCCTCGCCGGCTGCAAGCCGGCGAACACCGTTGAAACACCGATTATCCCGAAAAAGATTTGGGGCTAGGAGACTCTTATCCTCGCGCATTCCTGCCCCCAGGTAAAATTTCTGACCACCGCGGCAAAATTGCATTGACCATCCAGTGGGCAGGCAAAACTCGGAGTGCGGGGAAAAATAAATTCTCGGTAAAAAGGAGTTGGTCAAAAAGGAAAAAGAAAAATGGGGAACCGCACCGCCTATTTCTAAGGCTGTAGAAATTTTCACTATACACAAGAATCATTCAATACTCAGGGCCCAAAAAATCACCCGGGAAAAGAAAAATGAAAAAGGAAAAAGAAAAATATCCATCTCCGGTCCGGACACGATAACAAATTCCGACCCGGACTTGCTCGTTAGCTACTCGCGCAAGCCTGAGTCCGAAATAACAAAAATATTCCCGTCCTGCGGGAATCCAACGAAAACAATAGCGCTATAATTTGATAAAAACAACAATCTCAGGGTCAGTACTGAAACAGAATTTCCAAACAACCCAGAAATCATAGGGGCTAGCATCCCTTATCAATTCGGACACCTGTAGTTTATTAAGAAATGATACAAATTATGCACGTTATGGTTTTGCGGAATTCCCCGCTACCGCTGACACCTCCGGCCACCGGTACCTGAGAAAAAATTTGCAAAATACAGAATTTACCGTAGCCGACTTCTTTCACAATTACAAAAAAAAACAAACACATAACAAAAGCACATAAGAAACGTTTGTAGGCATCAGTGAAAGTTGAAGATAAAAGATGCAAACTGAATGCCTAAATTGTCGAATCGACAGCGGCTTTTATACCCTGTCGTTTGGCTAACATCAATTTGCATAATCAGAAGCTTATTTGCATAAGCTTCTTGAAATTTTCATAAATTCTATTGAATTAGTAAAAACCTGCCGGAAAGCGTAGGCCGCAAATTTTCGAAACGAAAACAGCAAAAACAACAAAGAGAGGCAACAACAACAACTTTACACAACCAGCCCCGAAAACCAGGAACCAGGCACGCCAATTTTTCAAATGCTAAGGGTGAACTGTAAAAAAAACGGTTGAATTCGGGTTCATGTAGGTTACACAAGGTAGTTGACTACTGCTTGGATGCGCTGAGGCAGGCTGCTCACGCTCTAATCTTATTACTTTTTTTTCAACCGCTGAGGTATACGCTAGGGATCGCCTGACCCCGTGCCACTTGCTAGCGCCCACGGGGTAGACGTCCACACCGCGTCTTAACAAGAATAGCTGCAATAACAATAATAACTGCCAGCGGTTTCTACCCTGCGCAGAAACGCTCCGCGGTAACCGGGTAAATTTAGCAACGTACTCTAACTTCAAGAGCGCGCACCCGGGAATATCCCTACATCTAGTATTAGATTTAAATTCATTATCCGGTTGCGGCCGGCCAGACATTAGATTATCCGGCTCCGGCTCTGTCACTTTTTGGTATCCGGCTGTACTCTCATACCAACCCACAATTATATAATGATTTTATTGCAAAAAAAATGCTACGAGGTGATACCTAACTCTTAGTGTGGCAATATGTTTTTGATGACATCAGGCGCCGTCCGTCACCGCTTTTGATGACATCAGGCGCCGTCCGTCACCGCTTTTGATGACATCAGGCGCCGTCCGTCACCGCTTTTGATGACATCAGGCGCTGTCCGTCACCGCTTTTGATGACATCAGGCGCTGTCCGTCACCGCTTTTGATGACATCAGGCGCCGTCCGTCACCGCTTTTGATGATATCAGGCGCCGTCCGTCATCGTACCATACCGCACGTGTATGACGCATGGTACAGCAGTGGTTTCAACCTTTGCTTAAAATTTAATTTGAAATTAAATCGATATGTAATAAACATTCAGCTGATGCGGGAAGATGTAAAATATTAATGACATTTATATACCTCACCGGCACCAGATTGATTCACTACTAGGCACTCTCAGAGAGAACGTACCGATTGTTGGTGGGCATACATCTGTTTAAAACAAATTTTGTGCTAAAAACTCATACGGCTAAAATGTTAACAAGCAGACCCTGAAAGGTCTGGGAGACGGCGTACACAACCGGAGGTCTGCCCCCGGCTCCGGTAGAAAATCGACGTCCGGCTTTGGCAGAGTTTCTGGACGAGGTTCCGGGAATTTCTGTAGTGAAATTTTGCAGATTTTTACAATATTTGTTTGCTTTGTGCGTTAAAAAATTGCCCAGAGATTTCGTAGAAACTAAGGTTAAAACCAAAACGGTTAACAGCGAATTAAACGTCATTTTAACTACTTAATTTCGCGTCACCACTGGCTCCGGTTTTTTTCACATCCGGTTGCACCCCGGATCTCGCATAAATATTTTTGAAAGGCACCCAAATTGCTAGGTATACACCATAATTATATTTCTGGCTAAAATTCAAATACATGAATCAAAAAGTGAAAAGATTCTGCAGGATAGGAAGGTGAAAGCACCTGTGTATCAGGATGTAGGGTGAACTGGTTTTATATGGACACTTTAACCATGCTGTGCATTAGACTGTACCTAAACGGATAGTAACAATAACAGAAATGGATACGGAAACAGATATTGAAGTATAAAAGTTGGTTTATTTTTCTGCCAACAAAATAGAGACGTGCATATATTGAGCTGTATTTATACAATTTTAAAGAAACAATGGTTGATCCCGAGTGTAACCGGATATTCCTTTCCGTTTCGGTTTCCGGTAAAAATCGGTGCAGGTTTCCGTTTCCTTTATAGAAATAACGGAAATTCTGTTATTTTTATTTTCAAAATTAGTTATAAGTCACGTAAATATCTCGCAATTTTTGGTTACACATACGCTGCAAGCAATTGTTTGAAACGAAATAAAAATTATAAAATTCAATCAAAATCTTAAAAATTTCGATGCAACCACCAGTTTTCTTTTCGAATTTTTGAAAAACCGGTGAAGGCGCGGGCTTCAATTTTGTTGGCACAAAAATAAAATATTTTAGAAATTTTTATAATCACTGTTGGTTTGGGTGATTTTTACTATCTGTTTCCACCCTGGCGGATGCTCTGAATTTTTTAACATTTCGGCTGAATTTTGCAATTTTTATGTCATTTCGAACAGTGCGAGATGTATCCGTGATTAATAACTAATTTTTTGACAAACGAATACAGATTTTTACCAGAAACCGATATCCGATTGCACCCTGCTGTATAATTGTTTAAAATTAGCCAATTTAGACCCTTAACTGGTGCACATGCGATCTTATATGTATTTCGATAAATCATCCAGTTCAGTTCCCATCAACAACCGTATTTTGTTTTGCGCCCACGCGCTTGTAAGCGATTTAATCATAAGTGCCGCACCCCAAGCACGAGGTATCGGAATCGAAAATTGACCGTTGACAATGCCCCGAAAAATGTCCGCTGCCATTTGATCTGGGTTGAACAACGGGATCACACGCGAGCCAACACTAAACGGACCGATCATTGACGTTTGTGTGAAATACGGGAACGCAATCGATACCTTGGTACGAGACATTTTACCAGTCTTCGACGTACTCAAATCGTCCAGTTCGTAGCGCACGCTTTCAGCGAGACCACGAAGTGCAAACTTGCTACTGCAATATGCACTTCCTAGTGAGTTGCCTGCGAGACCTGCAAACGAACTAATAAGCACAATATGTTTCGATTCGCTTTGCCCTACCTGATCGCAGCGGGCGTTTGAGATTTGATCCGAGCCATAGGCAAGGTTGTTGCAATTTTCTATTGTGTGGGTAACAGAGGAAGCTAATCTGTGGCTCATCCTATAATCATCATCATTGTCAGAGTTTGCTGGTTTGATAGCCCTTGAGAGTTTTGTCCAATTTACAGCGTCCGCGTGCGTTTCTGGCTGTAAATGTTTCCAAAATGCTCGGATTGTCCAAAAACAGCCAAGGACGTTTACATCAAACGTCGACCGGATGTCATGGTCACTAAATGCGTCAATTGTGTTGACACGTAACACACCAGCGCAGCAAACTACTATATCGACATTGCCGTGTGCAACTGCAATTTTGTTTGCAACTGCATTCATTGATGGTGTACTGGTTACATCACATTTGTACGCATATACTCGTGGTTGCTTGGTCGTACACGATTCTTGAGTTTGTTGACCATACCGAAAACGGGAATCAGACGATTTTTTTGATGGGCTGGTGGATAAACTACGAGAAATCGTGGAACCATCACTGGTATAATCTGTTGAGGGTTTGTCTTGATTACAAGCTGTCGAAGTAGATACTATGTGCGATTCTGATTGTCGGTGCCTGAATTCTGTACTCGATGTCCAGGTAGCTCGAATGCTGTCCAACCAATCATGTTCGCTATGGATTCCTGTGGGAGGATTGAGATGATCCTGGATGGAACTTTCTGCTGATTCTTGAGTCTCAGCTGAATCTAATGACCGGGAGCAATAGTCGTGATTGAGCCTTGCAGCTGCTTGCTGAACAGCAATTTCGTCGTAATCAAGCAAAATGACGATTGTTTCTGCAGTGAGGAATTGCTTTGCTAGTGCGTATCCGATACCACCAGCACCACCGGTAATAACTACAAGCTGAACTTTCGTTGATGCGGGATCGAGTGACTTGCGGTTGTTGTTAAAAACAAACTTGTACAACTGAATAAATACCGATGCAATACAGTAGAAGAATATACCGAACGCAAGGATTAAATTCCATTTGAGATAAAAAATGCTGGCTTTGATCTGAAATATATAAAATGAGCTAGAATGCTTCACAGTGCCGTACTTAATACTTCCACCGTCGAACTGCAGAGAGTTTCACTCGATCCAGGGGCGGGGAGTGGGGCAGTGATAAACTTTCAAGACACGGAAGAATTTTAGCTGCAACTCTTTGTCTGTTTATGCTAAATTAAGATGTGTCTTTTCGCTCGCGGACACTCACGAAGGTAACGGACCAATGTTGCTTTTAAAGCCGTCAATTTAGATTAAGCATACTTCATTAGCCTACTCCAACCCAAGCCTAACCAGAAAATATAGCCTAAAATCTACGCCTACTCGTTTTGCAATCATACCAGAAAGTGTGAAGACCCTTAAAGTAACGGGCCAAAATATATTATGATGTAATTCTAAAAAATATCAACATTTCTCCACTTTAGAGAGAGCCATGACGCATTCATTCATGAGACCCTGGAATACTCGGGGTACTTGATTACTTTCCCGCACACCAGGGTTCCAATAGGAACTAAATTTTGCCGGACCAAGAGCAGGAACAGGAATTGTACTTTTTTGCAGGGATCGAAACAGGAACAGGAATTTGAAATAATTTCTACCGCCGAGTTTTACTGTTAGAAGTTTTAGAAAACTTGCCAAAAAACAGTCAATGCCAATGGTCAGCTGTTTTATGATCAAGCTTTGCCCAAAATACGACAGAAAATTTGAACAAAATTGCAGTAACTGTAAAAACACTCACGTCGAAATAAACGATTTTGAATGACAAAGTTTCCAATATTTAAGTGATTAGGCATTATTTGACACAAAACCGTAAAAATTCCTGTTTCTGCTAAACTCAAGCAAAATATTGAAACTATAAAAGCAGATCCAACATGGCCAATTTTATATCAACTTGTCTCAACCCCTGATTTTCCTTTAGCGCAATTTTGGCCTTTAAGACACGGTTCCGTTTCCGGTAAAAATCAGTGTCCGTTTCGGTTTCCGTTACAGAAATAACTGAAATTCGTTATTATTACGTTGAAAATTGCCTATAAATCACGAACATATCTCGCATTTTTGTCACAGATATGCTGCAATTGTTTGAAATGACATAAGAATTACGAAATTCATCCAAAATCTTAAAAATTTCGATGCCTTTTTACTTCGAAATCTTGGAAAAACTAGTGAATTTCTGCACGCCCAAAATCCGTTTTCCGTTTCCGTTATTTTTACTATCCGTTTACACCCTGAAGCCGAGTCAAGTACCCTTTTGGCTCACATTTAAAGTTAACGCTTAGGCTCAGGCTTAGGCTTAGGCTTATGCATAGGTGCAGGAAATGACTTACTCAAGCCTACGACTTTGCCTAAGCCATTACCTAAGCCTAATCCTTAAACCTTAAAGGCAGGAAAATTAATAAAGTTCCCAAGCGTCTACTGCCATATCTGACAGTCTGTTACCTTGGCAAATAGTGCTTCGAGATCCGCCATTGTCGAATGATCGGGCAACCAATATTATGCGAGTAAGTCATAAACATAAACTTTATTCCAATAAATAGAAAACTATATTGCATTAAAGATATGACACGCTGAATTGAAACCTATACCAGTTCCGGTCCATATTACAATAAAGGCCATTCCGTTGTTCCGGAACAGTAACGAACCGGCAGTGCACAAACGTGCACTCCTGTTTATATTTGCAAAGCCACAATATATAATATATATATATATATATACTTAAATATATGTGAATCAGGGTGTGACAAGATACTAAAAATGACGTTGCCGAAGCCGAATAATCTCCGGTCGGAGCCGGATAATTAATTCGAATCTAGTTACTAGATTGCAATCAAATATCAGAACGTAGCTAAAGATTCTTCCTTAAATGGCCTAAGGTAGCCAAAGTGTTTACGTGACAAAGCATGACATCTGACGCCGTTGCATTTTTAACACATTAACACCAGCCCGATTTCATTATTCTCTGTTTTTGTAGCGGTACGTTCAGTTACAATAATTGCTTGGCATATGTTACTTTTAAGGGCATTCAGTTTTTTCTAGGTACTATAAAATAGAGCTGGCTTAGCTTACGTTTTGTTATAAACATATTTTTGCGCTGTAGTTTAGAGTTAGCCTTAGGAATAATAGGAATATGCACTGGTCATCTTTATCAAGTTTTCCAGCGCTCTTGCAACCTAATAAAAATTATCAACGTACACGGGCACATGCAAATATTTACATTACCTGTGTATGACAGATGGTAGTTGCAATGAGCCGGATGTCTATGTTTTCGCCGGAGCCTGATGTGAGTATATATGTATTCAGAGGATGTGGTGTAGTAGGGGCACTTTTTACTTTTAATTCAGGGGTGCTCAACCCCTCCTGACTCCAGTTTCAAGGGACGCTAAGCAAGATAGTGTCTATCGCTCCACCAGCCTTTACACTAAGCAATTGTCATACCACAACGCCTGGAACGCCAAAAATGCAAGTTAAAAGTGCGTCGTTAGAAATTACTTATATGTGTTCCAATAATGAATTACTTAGTGTGAAAGCTGTCCCAGCTGTCCCACTGTCCCGACTGTCTTACTGTCCAACTGTCCAAGCTGTCCCACCCACCTGTTTCCACTGTTTAACTGCTCCAACTGTCCCCACTGTCCCCACTGTTCCAACCGTCCCACTGTCCCAACTGTCCCCGCTGTGTACCCGCTATGCCACCTGTTCAACTGTCCCAGCTGTCCCTGTTGTCCCAACGGTTTAAATTATTTCGCTATCCCAACTGTTCCCACTGTCCCAACTGTTCAAGCTGTCCAACTAACCCCACTGACCCAATTATACTTGTGGCGTACTCCTGGTACCTTACTGTCCCGGGACAATGGGACAGCCTTTAGCGTAACATTGGCTCCAGATCCCATAACGCAGCAGCTGATGGGCAGGGGCATCGGCCCCTCCAATTCTTGAAATCGCAAAATTTTTATAAAAAACAGTAAGGTCCCTATGCCTACGCCTACCTTACAAGTGATTAAAGTTGCATTGGCATCTGGTTCGCTTTGCGCGATCCGCGCCAAAGTTAATATTCTCCGATTTCTAAGGCACTACCACGAGTAGTACATCCTTAAATAAAAATAACAGAAACCCAAACACTCTCTGTGTCTTGGGCGGTACTAAACATTTTTAACTATTTAAATGCCAGACATTGTGTATGCGGCTACCAATTAGTACCTAAATAATTTTATCTGGCTTGGATCACCGTCCGCCGCCATATGGCGTCCCGCGACCAATTCAGCGCGGTTCCTAGCCTGCGGCCAAACGCGTGCCTGTAAATCCTGAAACAGCAACAAACGCGTGAGTCCTAAAACAGCCATTGGCGGATCCAATGCGGGATGGCGGTATGTATCCTTTTACTGGTGCTGTTGTGCTAAAAATTTCCGCGATGCATATGGTCCATCTGAAGCTTACAATGTGTTTCCTTGCAGAAAAGACAAAATATAACGTGAAAAATTAGCTAAAATTGTGCGCTTTAAACCGAAACGATCCCGGATCCCGAAAGATATCCTTGTATACCAGGAAATCTTGGATCCGCCGGTAAAATCAACAATGGCGTACGGCGTAGCTACGATTTCTGTGCCTTCAGTGGACGACAACAGCTATGGAAGGCAAAATTGGTGTGCGAGACATATAATGTATAGTACACAAAAAACACATTGTACATTGTAATTTAACATTTTAAACTTCATGTAAAAAAAGGTTCAAAATTTGCAAACGTAAATATTAAAATAAAGAAAAGTTTTTGTGAAAAATTTCATCAACTCAAAGCGCAACAAATAAACGCCAATCTTTACGTGACGAAATTTGCAATTAGTTTGTAGTTTATACGGAAAGTCGCTGTAAAATAGACTTATAATACGAGTTGGGTTCCAAAGTTCACAAAAAGTACAAATATGAGCTCAAAGTGCGGGGTTCAGTTGTAAAGTAACTGAAAGTTGTAAACAGTGTTTTAGTCTTGAAGCGTTCCATGAATACGGTGTTACAATAGGAGCCAAACACCATGACGCAATTTTGTGCCATGCGCGTTTGAGGGTATTTTTTGAGCAAACCAAGAAAATATCCCACCTGATGTACTGTAGTGACCCGAATAAGGGGAAGGGTTCCCATTTTGAGCTCCAATCAATAGGAGTCCGTATCAATAACAAGAGTCCGAAAGCGGATAGAGTCCCTAAACCCTAATTAGAGTGCATAAATGTCAATTATCCCACTAATTGTAGCGTATAAATGACTCCATGACGAAATAAAATTTGAGTTGAAAACTTGAAAACGTACTTAAATTTTGACAGTACATTCCTAAGTATAAATTTGCATTATCGCTAACGCTATTGTCACAAGACGAATGAGGACCATATAGGTACGGGCATTTTTCCTCGGAGAAAGCGGTGCTAACCTTGGCAGTGAAATATCTCCAATCCACAAAATTGGATTTTGATCTATGTAATGTTAGATAATAGATATAATAACCAATCCTCATATGTGAGTAGATGTAAATTTGAAACGCCGCTTATGAACTCTTGGGATCGAGAAAACGACACTTTTAAGGCCTTTCCGTCATCACGTTCCCACACCACAAATTTTTTCACACGAAGCTATAATCCGTGTGAAATGTAATCCTGACTACATTTTGCTTTAACTCGTTGGACAGGTATAGAAAATAAGTCGAAAATCCACGCGAGAACCTATCTTTTTCGTCTAATCCGAACAAAACAAAACTTAAACTGACGAAAATCACAGTGGCGGATCCGGAAACGATTTGACGGATCGAACGTTGTACAATAGTGACAAAAGCTCACGAGCGAAGCGAACAACAAACCATACACAATTTTAGAAGAAATCTATACTAAATTTGGTTTTCATCTCAGTTCGGGGTACCATGGATTGGACACCCCCCTCTCTTGAATCCGCCAGTACGCGAACTATTTCTACGAAACAAAAATAAAAGCGTTAATCTGTTTCTGAGTGTATAAAAGTAAACATAGCGGTATAAAATCGTTTATAGACGATAAATCTGTTAAATTAAATAAGTATTAGCAAAAATTCGATAGGCATTTCACTGTTCGCTAAAAGTAAACATAGCAGTATAAAATCGTTTATAGACGATAAATCTGTTAAATTTAATATGTATTAGCAAAAATTTGCTAAAACTATTTAAGCAATGGCCAAAATGATGAACCAGTTTGAAGACTAACGGGTAAACACTGGTATTTATCTAAAAGACACAGCTATAACCGCTACTGTAAATATCATCTAAACAGTCGTCAAACTTTTAAACCCCAAAACACAACTCCTGTTTCCCTAACTATTTTTTGACTGAAGTCGTATATTTTGATTTTAAACAAATTTAACCTGAATACAAGGCATTTTGTAACTATTTTGGTTCCGATACATTTGTAATGATACTGGAGCGATATTATTAATAATAATAGTAATAATAGTAATAATATAATATACCTATAATATTATGTATATATATCTATATACGTATGTAAATTTAACATTCTAGTATTATATGATATTCAACAGGACAATTATGGTATGTTACCTCAAGCATGCAGACATTTGAAAATATATCATATGATATCCGCAGACAATAATACTTGACTATCATATGATATTGAAAAACAAAGGTGACCTATACATGATAATAGCAGACAAATACGAATTTCTGAATACGATATGCGGTCTACAAACAGACAAAATGTTATCCAATAGTCTAATAGCGACAAAACGTGTACCAAGCTGCCCCGATTATAACGTGAACCCCTCAATATGACACACGTATATAATATACGTAATCGCCCAAATTATCTACCATGTACACGTAGGACTTTAAGTATATAAAAGATCAAAAAGAGGTTAGTGAGAGCGAGGGGACCACGGCGGATTTCCTAAAGATGTTTACTATTTAAAAGGGGTTCCAAAAAATATAATCCTTGTGTCAAATCACCGACAGTACCTTTCGCAATGAGTTGGTTGCAAAACTGGTGCCCTCCCCATACATGAACTACTTTTAATAGAGACCGCAATCGCTCCATGCCGTCCGAAAGAAAAAACTGCAATACAATAAACATGAAACAATACACAGTTTTTAGTTGCAGTTTGCACACAAATATATTAACAACAGCGAATCCATACGTATTCGATTGTCTTGTGACAATTTTTCATAGTAAATCAAGGGTTCAAATTAATGAAATTGAACAAACAACAGTTGTTGCATACGGTAGTAATAAAAATATTGACGAATTTTTGACGATGTCAGACGTGTGATGCACTGTAAAAAATGGGGAGTCAAATTGACTCTTTCGGAAACAGGCCTTTTCGCGATTATACACAACCTGAGTCAAATTTGACCCCGCCAGAGTCAACAGTGAATCGAATTTGATTCTGGCGGAGTCAAATTTGACTCTCAGTTTGTGTAGTCGGGAAACGCCCGTTTCCGAGAAAGTCAATTTGACTCCCCATTTTGTACAGTGTGGGTATTATTGGATGATATTTTTTCATATCGCGATATCACAGGCAATTGTTGCCATTACGCAATATCAAGTGATGTTAAGGATCGTTTTGTACCGTTGGATGTGGGGTGCCAACATGAGACCCCTAAGAATGACGCACGCTGTAATACAGGCCTATGAACTTAATATATACACATGAAACGAAACATAAATATGTAACGGGGAAGTGGGGTGAAAATTTCGCGACCGAAGCGAGGTAGAAAGTGGATGAAATTGTATTACTATACAATTGACCATTGAAAGTTCGGTGACAAAAAAATCGCTATTTTTAAAGGTTGTTACATGGAGGCCCTTGGGGTGGGATCACCATTTAGAGGTAGTGGGTCGCAAAGCACGATACTATCCGCAAAGTTAAACCTAATTTCACTACTTTACGATGTATTGTATACCGCTAAAATATATTTAGTATGGATCCTGGACAAATTCTCACGACGTCCCGGCGCTATCTACAGTGCAAAAAATGGTGAGTCAAATTGACTCTCCGAAATAGGCTTTTCAGGACTAAACACATTGAGGCAAAATTCGACTCCGCCAGAGTCAAGTTCGATTCACTGAGTCGCACGTTTGACTCTGGCGGAGTCGAATTTGACTCAACTTATGTAGTCCCGAAAAATCTATTTCGGAGAGAGTCAATTTGACTCACCATTTTTCCAGTGTACCAGATTATGTGTTTAGCCTGAACTTAAAAATTTCATGCTCTATATGTACACAGACTCGGCCAATGCTTACTTTGAGGTTCAAAGGATTTTTGCGTGACTATAATAGAGTAAAGTTTAAGCTTTAGACTCATTGTTTTGCTTATGTTCGTGTTTAGGCTTTGTTATAGCCTTGTTTTGCGTTTAGGCTTACGGTTACGCTTACGTTTCGGCTTAGTGATAGGGTTATCTTCACGCTGAAGCTTAGGCTGTTTTGAGAGTAATGCTTTAAGCTATTGCTGTGCCCCTCAAACTAAGCACTGGCCCTCCTTGTTGTTTAGATTTCTGTATTAGTGAATTTTTGAACATTTTAAAGTACTTCAAATCTTTGCAGTGAAAATGCCTTATATACTGATTGTACAAAAAATGAATTGCTTACTGTATTGACCCAAATAAGAGGGGGGCAATAAGAGGGGGTCCCAATTTTGAGTCCGAATCAATAGGAGTCTGTATTCCTAATAAGAGTCCGTAAGCGGATAGAGTCCCTAAGCAAGCCCTAATTAGAGTCCATAAATGTCAATTAACCCTAATTGTAGCAAATAAATGACTCCAGGATTACATAATTTTAGTTCGAAACTTTAAAACGTACGTAAATTTTGAAAGTACATTCCTAAGTATAACCTTGTATTATCGCTCAAGCTTCAAGCTATTAATACAAGACAAATAAGCGTTTGATTCAACGGATAATTGCAGTACCGAATATATCAGTAAAAAAGGACGGCGGAGCTTGGGTTAAAAATAAATAACAGTCCGTAACCGAATAACAAGGGGGGTACCCTCTGGAGAGGCTAAATAAATATCAGTTCTCCCATCTCTTATTCGGGTCACTACAGTAGCAAATCATAAATTATTTCCGTTTTGCCAAATAATTTGTACAACCTTCTATGTACCACCCTGAACATACAAAACGACCACAAAAGCCAATGCTGTGTGAAGTACCACGAACCCTAAAAGGACGAATCTCGATGAGGTTTATTATTGAATGAAAAAAAGATATTAATTCACCCTGCATAAGTAAAGAGTACGGCCAATGTAAATAAACAGGGCGGAACAGTATTATAAGCATATTCCTAAGCCTAAGTCTAAGCATAAGAATGAGCATCTTCCTAAGCCTAAGCCTAAGCCAATCAAAAAAAATTAGTCTAACGCAATAAGCTTACTCTTTTCTAGTCCAGAACAAAAACGTTCCGCCCCTGATCCTTACATGGACCAAGAATATGAAAAAAATTTCGTACATTTACACAAAAATAAAAATATTGTTCGCTGTTTATTTTCGTATTGCGCGCGTTCAAACACATTGCATCATCAACTGCTTTGTGAAATATAAAAGTCGATTATGTATAATTTCACGAGTACGAATCTCTGTTTTTGCGTATTGTCATAAATCGTTTTGCCGTCAAGTGCTTCAAATATTTGAAATACATATATTTAGTGAATCGTTGATCCAAAAATCCTCGCGTTATTAGGGTCCGGCGATACCGGTGGCGGTAAGCCCACAGTCAACCATGTATAGAACAGGCTCGGATCGTTTTCCGGAGAGGCGGTAATAGAGTCAGTTTAAGCTTCAGACTAATTTTTTGCTTAGGCTTAGGCTTAGGCTGAGGCTTAGGAATATGCTTATGCTACTGTTCCGGCTCTTTTCTATACATGGGCCCCCGCAGTGATGGATCGAGGAATTGCTGACATAGGACGGACGTATACAACTGATGAAAATATGGCACCAAAGGCGTTGCTGAAAATTTAAGCGAATGAAATCGCGACTCCAAAGGTTCCGGCAAGTGTTTGAGATATGCCGACAAAGGATTTCACAGAAGCGCAGAACATTGCCTCATGACATAATTACATAACGAACTGAAGTGGTTTTCTGCCAAAAATTTCGTATATGTAGAATGTTTAAATTCCAAGCTCGCGAGCGAAGAAAACGAAAAACTTAAAGTAAATTTCAACTTTAAATTTTTGGTTCAAGCGGTTATTAAAACACCCGGCAGGTATATGAAGCAATATATTAATGGACGTTCGGCACCCAAATGTAGTGCCGCTACACTTTTATGATTTTCAGGACAACTGCGGCTAAAACGTTAATTTTATTGTTTAAAATCTTGTGGTACAACTGCTAGAATCGTTTTAAATATTCAAATTGAGAAAGCAGAAACGTACTTAAACGAGCAACTTGAAATTTGCACTTTCTTACAGTTTCGCAAAATTTTGTTCTTGTGAGATTTAAAAAGTGAGTTAAATAGCGCCGCAGGTTCATTTTTTTAAGATGTAATAAAACGCAGGACCCTGCAGATTTAAGTGAACATGGAACAGGGCTGGAACGTTTTCCGGCGGGACTGTCATAGAGTAAGCATAAGCTTTAGACTAATTTTTTATTTAGACTTAGGCTTATGCGGCGTTCACGTTATAAC
>JASANG010003464.1:0-15616 GCA_030248215.1 Enoplolaimus lenunculus
CTGTTATGGGGTTGTTAATGTGGTAATGGTCGTCCGGGGTAATGTTAAACGGGTGCCGGGGGCGCTGGTACGCGATGTAATTTGTCGGACTGTGGGACGCATTGGCAATTTGTCGTGGGTCGTTAGTGGTTTGTTATTGTTATTCGGCGGAAAAAGACAAAAACTTTAAAAATAAATAAAAACAAATAAAAGAAAGAAAATGAAATAAAAATTGTTGTTTGTTATTGTTATTAATTGTTGTGTGGATTTACGCTTTTTAGCGACGGCAAAAAAGGCAGTAAATAGGGCCATAAAATTTGTTCGATGCCAGGGTCGGCATCTGTGCCGAAGGGGGGATGTAGGTGGCTATGCCACACTTAAACCTATTTCAAACTAAAAACTAAAATATAAAATAAAACCCTATATCAAAACCACACCTTAAGGGAGTCCCTGGCTCCACCTAGTCTCTCTTAGAACTTAAGTTAGGCTTAGGCGTGGCTACAAGGCGTAAAAATGGGTAAATCTATGCTATGGCGGCTGTGTCCGCAACGTTGAGCTTACCTGGGCCCTGCGTGGCCATAGAACGTCGTTGATTAATGGTGCATATCGCTTTGGCCTAATCTGCTACTAACGACATAGCTAGGCTATGTCAGCACCAACATGGTGCTCTGGTATTGTGTGTGTCTCCGGCATTATAGTTGTTGTTGTTGTGGTACCGGATGTGTGGCTCTGGACCTCAACCGCATTGCGGACACCCAATTGTGGGTGTCGGCGAAAATGCAAATGAGGTCGAGATGCCGATATGGGTAGCCAGGACCGGAATCAGTCTTGGTTTTGGAATTGGTGAACTCGGTTGCTTATTTTTTTGGCTGGTTGTGAACAGATTCGTACGTTGTTTCTTGAGTTTTGGTTTTGCGTTGAAAGCGGAAGTCTTTAGTAAGTAAGGTTGAGTTGAATTAATTTAAGATTGTCACGGTGGCGTAAGTATGTGAAGGAAACTACGGAATATTGGTATAATCGGCGTTGCGCAGGGCGCAGGAATTACCCAGTATTGGATACTGGTGTTATGTGCTAAAAAGGAACTTGGGGTATTACCGGAGAACCTGGGAAAAGTAGTCTAATAAATCTAACGGGGTTAGATTTATTATTCTACAACGGCTGGGCCAAATCTAACGGGGTTAGATTGGTCGGAAATTTGGTGTAACTCTAACGGGGTTAGAGTACACGGTTTAACGGGGTGTAATTCTAACGGGGTTAGAATTGCACGGATTCTGGAAAACGGCAAAAGTGGCTGGATTAAATCAGATTCAGACGTCGGCTTTAAGGATTCCGGCTCGGGTTGCCAGTTAAATTGCATAACCTGTAATTTGCTGGTATTAAATCTTGAATATTTGGTGTCATACGGGTTTCGGGTTGGGATTTATAATAAACATTTACCGGCCGCGTTTTACTAAATCAGAGCGATACGCATACATCGAGGAAAGAACATAACAGGCGATACAGGATACCGGCTTAAGGCAAAATCACGAACTTCTCACAGTATCCAATAAAATAGCTTAATCATCAAACTTTTTCAGCCTTGACTTAGGCTTACGTTGAGGCTTAGACTTAGATTTGCACTCCAGGCTTAGGAATATGGGCCCATGTTACTTTAAGGGACGTCCAGGTTTGGGGTAGGTGTATAAAAGAGTAGTTTAGATTATAGGTTACATTTTTTGCTTAGGCTTAGGGCCTTAGGAACACAGTTTTTGCAACGCTTAGGCTTTAAGGTTTATACTTAGAAGTACGCTTAATCTACTGTTACGCCCCTTAAAGTAACATTGGCCGGAATATGCTTATACTAACTACTGTTACGCCTCCTCAAAGCAACATTGGCGGCCAATGTATAGAACAGGGCCGGAATAGTAGTATAAGCATATTCCTAAGCCTAAGCCTAAGCCAAAGCCTAAGCGAAAAAATTAGTCTACAGCTTAAGCTTACTCTATTACAGTCCCGCCGGAAAACGTTCTCGCCCTGTTCTATACATGGGCCACACTGGCCAACGGTTGTATATGCTACATGCTGAACGGCTTGTAACCGTGATGACTTCTATAAACTGTTGCGTTGATATACGAAATCATTTTTCGGTCTCGAAAAGTATCTTGTGTTCTTTGTCACCTGAGATTTCAAAGGTCTTCCGATTGATTTTATCGCGAACTTATCTTCTTGTTTGGTTTTCGTTTCCTATACATAAAAGCAGTAAACATCGGCGCTTTGCTCTTATCGATTTTGTAACTGCGGTTGCTAAATGGTATGGTTGGCGCAGCAACCGATAATATCCTGTGAGCATCGTGAGAAAAATCTGCTGCGTAGTTGTCAAATGGAGAAAACCGAACGCGCCGGCTCCTACTGATGCTGGGTGTCCCAAAATTGTTTTCAGCGGCGAATCCTGTACTCAGAGGATTATGCATTCGAAGTGTTCTCAAACTAGCTAATCCAGTGCTTGAACCGTAGTTACCATTCGAACCAGTTTGCGTTGAATAGCTCATTGAGGCTGGCGAAGGACCAATCCCGTAATTACCATTACTCATTTGACCACCATATGCGCCAGTGCTAGGCGTAGGCCAGCTCACAGACCACACAGTCCCTCCTGTCTGCATAGACGAGTATCCGGGTGTCATTTGTCCGTATGGCATCATTTCAGAAGCGTAATTAGACGTCTGCATACCGTAGTTTTCTCCTTGCATTGATGGTGAAGGTATAAACGTTCCTGGATTTACAATCATGTTACCACCGCGATAACCGTTCCGCATTCCGCCGCAACTGTTACACGACTGCTGGCATTTATCGGACATCCATTGATTTCTGCTACATTCACCATTCACCGCCCAAAAATTGCAATATTGATGTGAGTCTGAGCAACCTTAAAAACATAGTTAATTTACCCGCAATTTTTAGACGTTTAAAGAAATAAACTAAGGTACTTTGGCCAATGTTACATTAAGGGGTGTAACAAAGCGTATTCCTAAACCTAAGCATAAGCCTAAGCGTTGCAAAAATGTATTTGCAACATGGAGAACAAAAGGCGATCGCTTCGCTATGCAGTTTCGGCAAAAATTACTAATATCACCAATAAAGATTTACTATATGAGCTGTAAATTGCTACTGAGAAGGGTGCAACCAGAATTATAAAATACCGGGACCGGAAAATTAAAAAAATATCGGAATCGGAGCCAGAACCGCAGAACAAAACATACTTGTTGACGAAAAATTCTTTAAACGCTATTATATCGCTTTTAATGGTGTAACATATTATTTTGAATGCGAAAATCCTGAACCAATTGCAGCTGCTGAAAACATATGATAAATTATGGAGTACGACACAAATTGAAAGTTTGGCAGTACAGGCTCAGCCGATTTTAGAAAAATAACTTTGAATAATACGCCATTTTTTCTGAAATTGCCAAATGAGAAAAATTTTCAATACCGAAAATACCGGAAATTTCTTTCCGGTGAGAAAATACCGGACTTATTCCTGAACCCGATAGTCAAAAATATAGGATTTTCCTACCGCAACCGGAATTCCAGTTGCACCCTTCTGTTGAGGTATTCGAATTCGTTTGTTTTAGGATAATATGTTCCGTCAGTTTACAAACGTGCGTAACGCCTATCACCAGGTGGCCCCAGGTGTTCAATTTCTCGAACCAGTGACTTGATGGCGGATCCATGGCGGCCCACCACGGCCACGGGCCCCCAACCGGATGTCAGCAAAACTTATTTTGAAAATCAGGTTAACAGATGCTCATGCAGACAAAATGTGATAGGCGTATAATGCCAACAGCAAACGACACAAGCCGGTTAAAACAAAACCCGCCGAAGTTTGTAAAAGAGTCAGCCTTCTTGCTCGCTTCACTCGCGAGTATTTGAGACTATTCTACATTCCCGCGATAGGTTAATGGCTTTACACACCACACAGAGCTTTAAATAACTGCCAGGTTGCTGCTAGCAAAACGTTAACAAATTTCCTCGCTTGCGATGCTCGCTGGACTGCAATTTTACTTAAATATTATATAACTCAGCAGAAATGAAATACTCAAGAACGATGAATAAAAACAGTTTTGGAGTGAGGTGTGTCGTGTGCTGCCTTCCCTTGTTAAAGGCTATGAACATTGTATCAACTTTTACCTAAAATATCAGCTGTTCAGCTACTTTAGCGGAAAATGCTAAAAAAATTTGTGCTGCGATCGAAAAGTGATTGATTTTAAACATGGAAGAAAGCAATGGCGGATCCATGGGGGGGCCACCGCGGCCGTGGGCCCCCCAACAGCATCTCGACAAAAATTATATAGCAATTTTGTGACAATAGTTCATGGTTTGTGTATGGGTCAAAAGTAAGTTTATTACCTGTGAAATTTTGCCCCCCCCCATTTTGAGATCCTGGATCCGCCACAGGAAAAAAGGGTTATGCCATTTTGTGATTAATATCAGTTGATCGGTCGTATTCTTTCATTGCCGATTTTATTACAATATTCGTGGTTTGCATGTAGATTCATGTACACGGAGCACAATGTGTTAAATATAAATAAGTTTGTTATCAGTGACATTTTGGCTACCCATGCTGAGATTTTGGATCCGCCACAGCAGGAACTTGTGTGCAAATTTCAGTTCTATAGTTGTAACGATAACATGAGAATATTTTAAGCTTATTGCACGATTTCTTATTCAAAAATTTATCTCTGTATCGAATACTGTGTGCTTATGTGACCATTGAGTCTTGTAGGTTCTTAACACGTTTCCGACAGTTAAAAAGTACTTCAAAGCTGAACAATCGTGCAATATGAAGTCTTTGAAAACTCATTCATTGGTCGCGGGATAGTTTTGAAATTGTATACTACTGTGTCTGACGAAATAAAATTTTTTGCATGCCGTGCATTTTTTCGTAGAGTTGTTTCCAAACCATCTAAAAGAATAACCCTTAACGCAACAAGGGTTTCTTTTGCAAGCGTAATTATGCTAACGCTTTTCACTACCTGCTAGCAAATCTAATCACTAAGCGGCTATTGTACATCTTCCTCCGCATTTAATTTCAAGGCTTAGGATTCAGCTTAGGCTTTAGGCTCTGGTAAAGACCACAGCTGTTATTAGGCTTAAACTGTGGTGAATATTTTCAAACCCTAAGCCTGAGATTTTGCATGTAAATAACTTTTAGAACCAAAATATGGCGTTTTCTTCCAGCTCTTACAGGATTGAGAGTTATATTCTATCTAGCCCTTATGGTTCTCTCGTAGTGAATGGTGCGCTGCAGGAGCGCTGATATGAAGAATCTAATTGGGGGGCGCATACCCAGTTTTTTGGGCTTCTTCGGTTACCCTCCCAGCCATCGTTTGCCCAAAGATGGTTGTATTCTGAATATTTTTCATATTCGATGTTTTCATGACATCCTCTTATTATTTTCTACGCCCAAATTTGAATTTTTGAAAAATATGAATTTTCAAGGAATCAAGGTCCCCCGTGGCACCCAAAAATTTTATCTGCTAAAAAGTTAGACAAACTATATACCGTTCTATGCAGCTTGTGAAGCTGAGTCTAACTGTGTTAAATTTTCTGCAATCGAACCTCTGGACCAACTAGTTATGGTCAAATAACTGATTTGGTACGCTGCCAACGATTTGAGACGATGCCAAATTATCAATTTGACAATAACGCGTTAACCACGAGGTTGACTGTACCAAACTTAACACAATTGAACGTAACTCGGCAGGTTTCGCCGAATGGTATATAATTTGATTAATTTTTAGCAAAAAAATTTACACGCTAAATATGCAACCATATTGGGTGTTTAATTAATATGCGCCAAGTGCAATTTTTTTAACATTTTTTCAGAACACCGACTGAAACTTACAAATTAGGCATACCCTTGTCATCGCCCATGGCGCGTGGGTAGGGTTTAGTTGCGATTACCAAACCGAACCGAACAGTTATATGCGGCTGGATTGTATGTGCACTGCAAAAAATGGTTAGTCAAATTGACTCTCTCGGAAATAGGCTTTTCCTGACTACACAAACTGAGTCAAAATTCGACTCTGCCAGAGTCAAATTCGATTCACTGAATCACTCAATGAGTCGTATTTGACTCGAGCGGAGTCGAATTTGACTCAGTTGGTGTAGTCAGGGAAAGCCTATTTCGTGGAGAGTCAATTTGACACACCATTTTTTGACAGTGTGGGTACTAAATGCCCGTATTTTTAATACCATTTACCTCGATTCAGATTGTGACTTGTAAAATATTTAATGCAACACGTAACAATGGTGTAGTTTGAACAGACAAATTAGCGACACCCACAACACTTTTAATCAACCATCGGTTTACACTGTAAATTACAGTGAGTTGATTTTAACTCAGAATGAGTTGAATCGCTCAGCCTGAGTTAGGACTATCAGAACTCAGATTTGTGAGTTGATTTAATTCATTCTGAATTAATTAAGCAACTCATCCATAGTCAACTCAACTCACAGTGAGAATCAAATCAACTCAGAGTGAGTTTAAGTTTACTGTTATTAACTCAGAAAGAACTAACTTTCCGTCTGAGTTGATTAATTAACTCATTGGAATTTACAGTGTATATTTTCGGCTTAGCTTCTTGTGGTGAAGGTTAAAAGGCAAAGTGGACCGTCGTCAGTATCGTCAACAACTCAATCCAAGTAAAAACGCAAAGCTATTTTTTGTGCAATTTTATAGATAGAAACACTAAGTTTATTTTTTTACACATAACTCATTATGAGCAGCAAGGCATGCAAAACAAAATATCATGCGACATACAGCAGATATTTCACTTATCAAATTTGTACACTGCAAAAAATGTTGAGTCAAACTGACTCTCTCCGAAATAGACTTTTCGGGACTACACAAACTGAGTCAAATACGACTCCGCCAGAGCCAAATGCGTCTCATTGAGCGACTCGGGTGAATCGAATTTGACTCCGGTGGAGTCCAATTTGACTCAGTTTGTGTTATCCGGAAAAGCCTATTTCGAACAGTCAATCTGACTCACCATTTTTTTGCAGTATGCATTGACGAAAAACACCGATTTAAAACACTCTAAGCTGTTTTGGCTACATTTACTATTTTAAGTCAAAATGTTTCGTATAAAATGATCTGATGTACAAAATTTGAAATGGACGCTTTTTTAATGTCCAATGACAACACTTCATTCAAATTATTTATTCAGAGATTACTCCGGATTTGAGAGAAAACAAGTAGCAAAGGTTTTCGGCTAAATATCGAAACTAGGCCCATGTAAAGATCACGGGCGGAACGCTTATCTGTGGGACTCCAGTAGAGTAAGCTTCAGCTTTAGACTAATTTTTTGCTTAGCTCAGCTTAGGCTTACGCTTAGGCATAGGCTTAGGCTTAGGCTTAGGAATAGGCTCATCCTTACGCTTAGGTTTACGCTTAGGCTTAGGTTTAGGCTTAAGAACATGCTTATACTACTGTTCCGGCCCAGTTCTATACACGGGCGGAAACTACAATGGCAGTGATTGTTTCGATGAAAAATTTGTTTAAACAATGACAGTGCATGAAAAATTCCAAATTGAAAACATTTCTACTTTTACCTTATGTTTAAGCTGAGGCTTAGGTTTGGGTTTAAACTCAACAGGACAATGCTTAGCAACACTTAAGCCTAAAGCTTAAGACTAAGCCCTGGCATAAACCTAGCTATAACTTTAGATGTAGGCAAAAGTATGAAGAATCCAAAAGAGAAGACGGAGTAAATAATCCAACCAGCAAAGTTTTGCTATTAAACTGAACTGAAAAGCAATTTTCAATGAGAAAATTTACAATATAACTTTCTGTGTCAAACAGAAATAGATTACATTTCTGTTTAACGTAATGAATTAAAATCTTTTCCACCCGTTGAATTCAACCAGCTACAAAATTAACACCAACAAAAATGTCAGTCGATTCGGCGCTGTGGTAAATCAAACAATAAAACACATAAAACATGACAAATCATTGCGCATGCAAAAAACAGAATGTCCAAATAATGTTTTTTATTCGCTCAATGGCCCATGTAAAGATCAGTCTGTGGGACTGCTAGAGAGTAAGCTTAAGCTTTAGACTAGTTTTTTTGCTTGACTTAGACTTAGGCTCACGCTTAGGCTTAGGAATATGCTCAATCTTACGCTTCGGCTTAGGCTAAGGCATAGGCTTAGAAATATGCTTATATTTCTTTGGCTATGGGCCAGTATTTTCACCCAGCTACTGACATAGACGACAAATTCCTGATCGAACAAATGAGCAATTTGGGGGTTGAGATTCTACTATGTATAGTTTGCGCGAATCACCGAATTACACTGCACCTTTAGCAAATGATGGTCAAATGTTCTTTGTTAAATTTCTGGTTGGGATAGATGCAACCCAGTGAAACAGGTTACTGCTGCTGTGAAAATATTGCCTAAAGTCGTTAGATCGAAAGATAATTGTTTGAGGGGTAATCAGGAACTTATGTTATTTTCTAAAAATCAATGTCAATTGTCAATAGTTTAGACTTAAAAATGTTTTATGCTGAAACCGCCACGCAATTGCAACATATTTACACGTTATCTGTCAGGCCCATAGTCATCTCAACCTACAAGGGGGTTGAAACAATTAGGAGGGACACATTGAAGTTGATATCGCATACTTAGAAAACCGGCTAAAACTCATACATCGCATCTAAATTTTCTAAAATAACTGAGATTCACCGTACTACTCATGCTACGGGCCCGATATTATCCGTACGCAAAAAAACTATACAAACAAGTAAGTGCAAAAAACGTGGACAAAATCCCTTTAACACTAGATCCCTGATCCAACGACAACCAAATGCCACCAATACAAAATGCAATTAGTCATTAACCGTATGCTGTACCTCCTCCTGTATTGGTCACTGGTGGTCGTGGATCAGGGATCTAGTGTTAAAGGGATTTTGTCCACGTTTTTTGCACTTCTTTGTTTGTATAGTTTTTTTGCGTACGGATAATATCGGGCCCGTAGCATGAGTAGTACGGTGAATCTCAGTTATTTTAGAAAATTTAGATGCGATGTATGAGTTTTAGCCGGTTTTCTAAGTATGCGATATCAACTTCAATGTGTCCCTCCTAATTGTTTCAACCCCCTTGTAGGTTGAGTGACTATGGGCCTGACAGATAACGTGTCAATATCTAATTGCGTGGCGGTTTCAGCATAAAACATTTTTAAGTCTAAACTATTGACAATTGACATTGATTTTTAGAAAATAACATAAGTTCCTGGACTACCCTAAAACAATTATCTTTCGATCTAACGACTTTAGGCAATATTTTACAGCAGCAGTAACCTGTTTCCACTGGGTTGATCTATCCCAACCAGAAATTTAACAAAGAACATTTGACCATCATTTGCTAAAGGTGCAGTGTAATTCGGTGATTCGCGCAAACTATACATAGTAGAATCTCAACCCCCAAATTGCTCATTTGTTCGATCAGGAATTTGTCGTCTATGTCAGTAGCTAAGGTGAAACTACTTGGCCCATAGCCAAAGAAAAATTGTAGCAAGCATATTTCTAAGCCTATGCCTTAGCCTAAGCCGAAGCGTAAGATTGAGCATATTCCTAAGCCTAAGCGTGAGCCTAAGTCTAAGTCGAGCAAAAAAACTAGTCTAAAGCTTAAGCTTACTCTCTAGCAGTCCCACAGACTGATCTTTACATGGGCCATTGAGCGAATAAAAAACATTATTTGGACATTCTGTTTTTTGCATGCGCAATGGTTGTCGTATGTTTTATGTGTTTTATTGTTTGATTTACCACAGCGCGAATGAGCTGACATTTTTGTTGGTGTTAATTTTGTAGCTGGTTGAATTCAACGGGTGGAAAAGATTTTAATTCATTACGTTAAACAGAAATGTAATCTATTTCTGTTTGACACAGAAAGTTATATTGTAAATTTTCTCATTGAAAATTGCTTAGGTTAGGTTAATGCACAAAACTTTGTGGTTGGATTACTTGGTCTCTTCTTTTCGATTCTTCATCTCTTGCCTACATATTAAAGTTATAAGCTAGGTTTATGCCAGGGCTTAGTCTTAACTTTAGGCTTAAGTGTTGCTAAGCATTGTCCTGTTAGGTTAAACCCAAACCTAAGCCTCAGCTTAAACATAAGGTAAAAGTAGAAATGTTTTCAATTTGGAATTTTCATGCACTGTCATTGTTTAAACAAATTTTTCATCGAAACAATCCGCTGCCATTAGTTTCCGCCGGTGTAGAACTGGCGGACAGTAGTATAAGCATGTTCTTAAGCCTAAACCTAACCTAAAGCGTAAACCTGAGCCTGAGGATGAGCCTATTCCTAAGCCTAAGCCTATGCCTAAGCGTAAGCCTAAGCTGAGCTAACGAAAAATTAGTCTAAAGCTGAAGCTTACTATAGAAATCCCGCCGGGTGAGCGTTCCACCACGTTACATGAGCCTAGTTTCGATATTTAGCCGAAAAGACCTTTGCTACTTGTTTTCTACGAATCCGGAGTAATGTCTGAATAAATAATTTAAATAAAAGTGTGTTGTCATTGGACATTAAAAAAGCATTCATTTTTGCCAAATTTTGTACATCAGATCATTTTATACGAAACATTTTTAACTTAAAATAGTAAATGTAGCCAAAACAGCTTCAACTGTTTAAATCAGTGTTTTTCGTCAATGCATACTGCAAAAAAATGGTGAGTCAAATTAACTGTTCAAAAATAGGCTTTTCCGGATAACACAAACTGAGTCAAATTGGGAACTCCCACGGAGTCAATTCGATTCCGCCCCGAGTCGCTCAATGAGACGCATTCCGGCCTAAGCAGATCATATTTTGAGCTCGTTTGTGTAGTCCCGAAAAGCCTATTTTCAGAGAGAGTCAGTTTGAGCCAAACATTTTTGCATACAAAATTTGATCATGAAATATCTGCTGTATGTGCGCATGTTGTTTACATGCCTTGTTGTAATGAGTTATGTGGAATTGGACTTAATCTCTATCTATTATAAAATTGCACAAAAAATAGCTACGTTTTTACTTGGATTGAGTTGTTGACGATATTGAGCGACGGTCCCCTTTGCCTTTTAACCTTCACCACAAGAAGCTAAGCCAAAAATATACACTGTAAAGTTGCAAATGAGTTTAATTTGATCAACTACGAGACGGAAAGTTCGTTCTTTTTATAAGTTAATAACAGTAAACTTAAATTTTTTTCACTCTCAGTTAAACTAATTCTCACTGTAGTCACTAACTATGAATGAGTACTTAATTAATTCAGAATGAATTAGAATCAACTCACAAATCTGAGTTCTGATGTAACTCAGGCTGAGCGATTAACTCATTCTGAGTTCAAAATCAACTCACTGTAATTTTACAGTGTAAACCGATGGTTGATTAAAAGTGTTGTGGGTGTCGCTAATTTGTCTGTTCAAACTACACCATTGTTACGTGTTCGTAAATATTTTTACAAGTCACAATCTGAATCGAGGTAAATGGTATTAAAAATACGGGCATTTAGTACCCACACTGTCAAAAAAATGGTGTGTCAAATTGACTCTCCACGAAATAGGCTTTCCCTGACTACACCAACTGAGTCGAATTCGACTCCGCTCAGTCAAATACGACTCATTGAGTGATTCGTGAATCGAATTTAATTCTGGCAGAATTTTGACTCA
Source organism: Enoplolaimus lenunculus (assembly GCA_030248215.1). Taxonomy (NCBI): domain Eukaryota; kingdom Metazoa; phylum Nematoda; class Enoplea; order Enoplida; family Thoracostomopsidae; genus Enoplolaimus; species Enoplolaimus lenunculus. Next base: position 11,661 of record JASANG010003464.1, read on the forward strand.
GTTTGTGTAGTCAGGAAAAGCCTATTTCAAAAAGTCAATTTGACTAACCATTTTTGCAGTGCACATACAATTCCACGCATGTAACTGTTCGTTTCGCTTAGTAATCAAACAATAAAACACATAAAACATGACAAATCATTGCGCATGCAAAAAACCAGAATGTCCAAATAATGTTTTTATTCGCTCAATGGCCCATGTAAAGATCATATTGTGAACTATAGAGAGTAAGCTTAAGCTTTAGACTAGTTTTTTTATTTGAGGCTTAGACTAGGCTCACGCTTAGGCTTAGGAATATGCTCAATCTTACGCTTCGGCTTAGGCTAAGGCATAGGCTTAGAAATATGCTTATATTTCTTTGGCTATGGGCCAGTATTTTCACCCAGCTACTGACATAGACGACAAATTCCTGATCGAACAAATGAGCAATTTGGGGGTTGAGATTCTACTATGTATAGTTTGCGCGAATCACCGAATTACACTGCACCTTTAGCAAATGATGGTCAAATGTTCTTTGTTAAATTTCTGGTTGGGATAGATGCAACCCAGTGAAACAGGTTACTGCTGCTGTGAAAATATTGCCTAAAGTCGTTGAGTGGAAAGATAATTGTTTGAGGGGTAATCAGGAACTTATGTTATTTTCTAAAAATCAATGTCAATTGTCAATAGTTTAGACTTAAAAATGTTTTATGCTGAAACCGCCACGCAATTGCAACATATTTACACGTTATCTGTCAGGCCCATAGTCATCTCAACCTACAAGGGGGTTGAAACAATTAGGAGGGACACATTGAAGTTGATATCGCATACTTAGAAAACCGGCTAAAACTCATACATCGCATCTAAATTTTCTAAAATAACTGAGATTCACCGTACTACTCATGCTAGGGCAAGATATTATCCGTACGCAAAAAAACTATACAAACAAGTAAGTGCAAAAAACGTGGACAAAATCCCTTTAACACTAGATCCCTGATCCAACCACCAGTGACCAATACAGGAGGAGGTACAGCATACGGTTAATGACTAATTGCATTTTGTATTGGTGGCATTTGGTTGTCGTTCAATCGGGTCTGGTGTTAAAGGGATTTGTCACATTTTTTGCACTTACTTGTTTGTATAGTTTTTTTGCGTACGGATATCGGGCCCGTGCACATGAGTAGTACGGTGAATCTCAGTTATTTTCAAAAATTTAGATGCGATGTATGAGTTTTAGCCGGTTTTCTAAGTATGCGATATCAACTTCAATGTGTCCCTCCTAATTGTTTCAACCCCCTTGTAGGTTGAGATGACTATGGGCCTGACAGATAACGTGTAAATATGTTGCAATTGCGTGGCGGTTTCAGCATAAAACATTTTTAAGTCTAAACTATTGACAATTGACATTGATTTTGCCAAAAATAAGCATAAGTTCCTGACTACCCCTCAAACAATTATCTTTCGATCTAACGACTTGGCGATATTTTGCACAGCAGGCAGTAACCTGTTTCACTGGGTTGCATCTATCCCAACCAGAAATTTAACAAAGAACATTTGACCATATTGTCTAAAGGTGCAGTGTAATTCGGTGATTCGCGCGAAGCTCTGCATAGTAGAATCTCAACCCCAATTATTCATTTGTTCGATCAGATTTTGTCGTCTATGTCAGTAGCTGCCGGGTGAAAATACTGGCCCATAGCCAAAGAAAAATATAGCGTATTTCTAAGCCTATGCCTTAGCCTAAGCCGAAGCGTAACAAGCGTATTGCCTAAGCCTTAACGTAACCTAAGTCTAAGTCAACAAAAAAACAGTCAAAGCTAAGCTACTCTCTAGCATCCCACAGACGATTTCATGGGCAATTAGCGAATAAAAAACATTATTTGGACATTCTGTTTTTTGCATGCGCAATGATTTGTCATGTTTTATGTGTTTTATTGTTTGATTTACCACAGCGCCGAATCGACTGACATTTTTGTTGGTGTTAATTTTGTAGCTGGTTGAATTCAACAAGTGGAAAAGATTTTAATTCATTACGTTAAACAGAAATGTAATCTATTTATCTGTTTGACACAGAAAGTTATATTGTAAATTTTCTCGTTTTGAAAATTGCTTTTCAGTTCAGTTTAATAGCAAAACTTTGCTGGTTGGATTATTTACTCCGTCTTCTCTTTTGGATTCTTCATACTTTTGCCTACATCTAAAGTTATAGCTAGGTTTATGCCAGGGCTTAGTCTTAAGCTTTAGGCTTAAGTGTTGCTAAGCATTGTCCTGTTGAGTTTAAACCCAAACCTAAGCCTCAGCTTAAACATAAGTTAAAAGTAGAAATGTTTTCAATTTGGAATTTTTCATGCACTGTCATTGTTTAAACAAATTTTTCATCGAAACAATCACTGCCATTGTAGTTTCCGCCCGTGTATAGAACTGGGCCGGAACAGTAGTATAAGCATGTTCTTAAGCCTAAACCTAAGCCTAAGCGTAAACCTAAGCGTAAGGATGAGCCTATTCCTAAGCCTAAGCCTAAGCCTATGCCTAAGCGTAAGCCTAAGCTGAGCTAAGAAAAAAATTAGTCTAAAGCTGAAGCTTACTCTACTGGAGTCCCACAGATAAGCGTTCCGCCCGTGATCTTTACATGGGCCTAGTTTCGATATTTAGCCGAAAACCTTTGCTACTTGTTTTCTCTCAAATCCGGAGTAATCTCTGAATAAATAATTTGAATGAAGTGTTGACATTGGACATAAAAAAGCGTCTCATTTCAAATTTTGTACATCAGATCATTTTATACGAAACATTTTGACTTAAAATAGTAAATGTAGCCAAAACAGCTTAGAGTGTTTTAAATCGGTGTTTTTCGTCAATGCATACTGCAAAAAAATGGTGAGTCAAACTGACTGTTCGAAATAGGCTTTTCCGGATAACACAAACTGAGTCAAATTCAGACCTCCCCACGGATACAAATCGAATTAGCCCGAGTCGCTCAATGAGAGACGCATTCGGCTCTGGCGGAGTCGTATTTGACTCAGTTTGTGTAGTCCCGAAAAGTCTATTTCGGAGAGAGTCAGTTTGACTCAACATTTTTTGCAGTGTACAAATTTGATAAGTGAAATATCTGCTGTATGTCGCATGATATTTTGTTTTGCATGCCTTGCTGCTCATAATGAGTTATGTGTAAAAAAATAAATTTCATGATAACTATTATAAAATTGCACAAAAAATAGCTTTGCGTTTTTACTTGGATTGAGTTGTTGACGATACTGACGACGGTCCACTTTGCCTTTTAACCTTCACCACAAGAAGTTAAGCCGAAAATATACTCTGTAAATTCCAATGAGTTAATTATAATCAACTCCAAGACGGAAAGTTAGTTCTTTCTGAGTTAATAACAGTAAACTTAAACTCACTCTGAGTTGATTTGATTCTCACTGTGAGTTGAGTTGACTATGGATGAGTTGCTTAATTAATTCAGAATGATTTAAAATCAACTCACAAATCTGAGTTCTGATAGTCCTAACTCAGGCTGAGCGATTCAACTCATTCTGAGTTAAAATCAGACTCACTGTAATTTACAGTGTAAACCGATGGTTGATTAAAAGTGTTGTGGGTGTCGCTAATTTGTCTGTTCAAACTACACCATTGTTACGTGTTGCATTAAATATTTTTACAAGTCACAATCTGAATCGAGGTAAATGGTATTAAAAATACGGGCATTTAGTACCCACACTGTCAAAAAATGGTGTGTCAAATTGACTCTCCACGAAATAGGCTTTCCCTGACTACACCAACTGAGTCAAATTCGACTCCCCACTCAGTGGAATACAACTCACTCAGTGATTCAGTGAATCGAATTTGACTCTGGCAGAGTCGAATTTTGACTCAGTTTGTGTAGTCAGGAAAAGCCTATTTCCGAGAGAGTGGATTTGACTAACCATTTTTCCCGTGCACATACAACTCCAGCCGCATATAACTGTTCGGTTCGCTTAGTA
>JASANG010001655.1:0-15554 GCA_030248215.1 Enoplolaimus lenunculus
CCGTAAGCTCAGAGATTCAACATGTCACCCATAATCGGAAGAAAGCTAAATGATGTTACTTTTGAAAGTTGGCTCTTTCGGGCTTTTACGCCATCAATCTGACTCAGTTTGCTTACGGACTCCTAAGTATTGCTAGATAGGGGGTTACACGTTTGTTGCGTTCATGCAGGCGGTCTGCATTATTTACATGCATGCACGGTGTCCTAAATTTTAGACAACTACAAATAGGGTTGATGCATTGTGTGTGTGGCGGGGTACCCAGAGGAAAGTGGTTGGGTATATCATTTCAATTTTAACGCTCAACATGATTCATAGCAAGGTACCCGGTTACAGGAAACTGGGCATCCCTTTTACAACCATGTTTCTTAGCCTAAATTTCCCCCCGATAGGCTGGCCGACCTTAAGGAGGTACATTCCCTCGAAACCCGTTGGGAGTGATCAAATCCCGCCCGGCTGCGAAGTGGCGTCGAACACAGCGTTATGGGCTGCCAAGGTTTGGTTCACCGCGTACCAGAATCCTGAGGTAAGTTGGGTAGGGGCAAGGTCTAGTATTATAACAGTTTGGGGTGATTTGTTCTGCAAATTTGGTAAGTAGACGTCCACCGATGTTAGTTCCGATGGCTACGCACTACACAAATACTCCTTTCCTGTCGTAGAGTACGGATTTGTAATTAAATTAACATTAGCTGACAGAAGTATCTGATTTTAGCTCCTTGATTGAAATTGGGAGTGTTCAACCTGCACATTCGCTAGGGACTCGATTTTTATTTATAGCTTAATGCGCTCGCATTTTATGATTTTAAAGCTAAATTCCTAGCAGCTTGTATTATGGCTACACTTGTGTTCCTGGGTATGTAGTAATTCTCGTTGGAAATTTTGTGGATAAAATTTAGTGGTGTCGGATGTGGCTCTGACGATTGTGACCAGCATCCGATCTCCCTTTTTAATTTTAGCGGCGCATACTCTAACATGAGAGGAACTTGGTGGTGTGAGTTGGATTTGCGAAGGGGATTCGATTTAACGACTATTCAGAGTAATTAAAGAGAGAGAGGGCTGATCCTCCAAGTTCCTCCCGTCAAATAGGCTCATATATATTTTAAGATATTTGTTCAGGTACGTATTGAATGGGCGCCTCATTCATTTTGTGCATTGGCTTGAGTGCTCAGACTTGATTCTACCTGTTTCGACCCGTTAAGATAACTGGGGGTGAGATAACAGTAAATTCTGACGCAGGATGTGGGTTACCACTTCCCCATAAATTTCGAAAGGAACTAAATGAAACTTCGCAGGGTAGTTGTATTTAGCAGTTTTAGTTGCCTATTTGATAAAGGCAATCAACTCTGAGCACTTATTTCAGTTAGGAAATACGGGAAATGTACAACACACTTATTAGTTGAGGTTTGAAGTATTTTTCGGACTAAACGTATTAAGTCCTAACGAAGGTATTAAAATTTCTCTAATTTGGTGCACATATTTTCCCGTAAATCCGTTGGGGAGAAGGCACAATGTGCCATGTGGGCGGGTTTTCCAAAAGCAGGGTTTTCGTTATTGACAAAAAGGTATAGTTTCAGAGGGGTTGTACACTTTTGCTAGAGCTGTTACTTTTATTCTGGGCTAAAGGTGGGGTTTTAGCATGTTGTCGATACACCCAGTCGAAAGGTGCACGCTGTAATATGTGTAATCTTAGTCTCAAGTTGATTGTGAGATAGCCGTGGAACCGCAGTCGACCGCAACTGTTCCCCGGGTTATGTAAGTGTTCTTGTGCATCCCTTCCATCGAAGGTCGGGTTTCGAAATAGTGTGAGTAAGTGTTTCAGCTCAAGAAAAATTTTCCCGGTAATTGAAGAAGAAACCGGTCAAGGGAGGGTTAGGCGCCTTACATAAGATGCTGGGACCTTGTCGAGTATAGGACCATGTGCTCAATTCGAGCAAATGGCGTCCGGTTGGGGGTAGTGAACAAAGCTTAGATTGCACAATGGAAATTTTTCATTGTGCCACAGAAGTAGTGAATTATGGGCTAAAAACCTTGGAGGGACTCGTTAGTGGACGCTCGACAAACTCCCAACAAGTTCACAATACGTACATAGCATAGTTAAAACAGAGGTATGTACGTACGATTACATTCAGAGTAATTATAGGCTGCCCAGAGTTTATTTAAAGAGGGCAGCCTGCTTGGTATAGTTGCAATAATTGATTATTATAGCTTAAAGTTTGGTGGGCGAATGCCGTAGCTGCGTGAATTTTGCCTAAACCTGAAGCAGCTAGTTTTAGAATTACAAAGCACAACGTTTTAAACCAGTAAATAGAGCAGGTGTGCGAAAATTAGACCCCTCGGAGTTTTGCCTAATTCTGTGCGAGAGGTCCCCAACCTTAAATTAAATTATCGCTTATAAACCAAAACTTTAGGAGGAATAGTTGCAAGCACACAGTTGCATCATTAAGGTGGGGGGGTGATCTAGCGTTGGCTACTTGTCAAAATTGGTCGAGCAATTTAACAGTTTAAAGATTGCCTGTAAGGCAAGTTAATTTAAGAAATTCAATTAAGGGACAACAGAAAACAGAAAAATCTTCCACGGAGTAGCCCCCAAGTGTTACGGGTACGATCAACGAGTATCCCTGCGGACGAATCCGAGATGATACTCTCACGGGTGTTCGTGGCCGTGGATCTGCCAAAGTAAGCTACTTGCCTAGAGGATGACGGTCCCCCGGCGTGATGTCAGGTTTTGAGAGTCACAAAATCCCGACATCGTCATACGCCTAAGCCTGCCCATGCTCTAAGTTCTAGCGAACCCCCGAGTGCGTGTAGGTGGGTCGCACCAGTAACAATTAGTCCTTTCTCCGTGAATTTTAGTACAACTGTGCGCTCACAACTATTGTCAGGGTTGGGCTTAATGACACTTGGTCATAGATATAGCTCAACCTTAGTCTTAGTCCTAAAAATCAGTTGGTTCAACCGAGTTTTGCTTTACTTGGCCATAGGCCGTTTTGACAGAAAGGCGGATCGATCCTAGCCTTTGAGGTTTTAGTTGATTTACTTGCCACTGATTCGAACCAGGGCTGTTATTCATTTGTTGAGACTCCGATGGTCGTGGAATTTTCATAATCGTTCGAAAGCTCGAGTCTCTTTTAGCTCTATAGTTTACTTTAGTTTTTAGCCATGGCTCTTAGGCCAGGAATCTATTGAGCGCTCCAGGTTCAGGACTAAACTCAATTTAAAGTTTTGGTTTATTTAGTCTTTGTACACTTTATACATGCATCGCATAGTTAATGTAAAATACCTTGAGTCTAATGATCAAAATTTATACGTTGCAGCGCGTTTGGATATTATAATCTTATTTGCTTATTGTTAATGGCAACGCTAACAATGGCTATATTAATTGCTAGAAGAGCATGAGTATTTTATCTCAAGGATTAGCTCCGGTAAGAGTTGCCTGATCCTAGAGTTACCATCTTACCACTAACTACTCCCGCATGAGAAACTTAGGTCTTTCTTGGAGTTAGGCTTTATGTCTGGTGATGGGGAGTTTGGCCTGTCCAAGTGCAACCCTTCAGGCAGACGCAGGTGACCTCTGATGCTGGAAGCATAGTCTCTCTTAAGCCTAGGGTAGAATTTCTTGCACAATGATTGGACTTCCCAGCCAAACTCACCATCCTTGCATTAACGACTCCTGAAAACTGCACGTGTACCGTAAGGTCTAGGGAGCGAGAGACTAGAAGGTCATTAGGTCCACATTGATCCTAAAGACTTGAACCTAACGAGTTTTTCAAGAAGGCCTTGCGTCAGGATTTAATTTTCTTTGTGTCTGTTTCCGAGAGTAGCGCGACTCTATAGCCCTAAGCGTGATTTTTCACAGGCTGTACATTCAGCAGTTTGATTGTCCAACGGGTGTCCAAGTATTAATGCTTAGTTTCCTGGGGCCTGGCTAGAATCGCCCTAAATCACGGGGTACACTGAAGTTCTCTGGACGGTAGGCCTCAGCTCTTTTGTTTGTCATATCCTAAATGCTTAGCATTAGGCTGAATTGGCATCCCTACCGCGCTGACAATCAATCCTGCAAATATTAATGTCCATCCTGAACATACTTTAAATTTTTCTAGGATCGCTGCCTATATGGCATCACCTTGCACTTATTTTCTGATTTAAAGATTTGCCCCCCTAAAAGTTTACACAGAATTGCTGGACATGCGTTGTCGCCAACGCATGGCAAAGTTTTAGACCAAATATTTACCCACACCCCCTTTGTGAAAAACAGAAAATCCTAACTGAGCCCCCTCTTAAGGTTCCTACCCCAGCGCGTAACGCGCGTACCCCCTTTTTTGCAGCAGCGCCCCGAAACTCCCGTGCACACTAAGTCGCCTCCGTGTGCAGGGAGATCGGTTTGCTGTCGCGGCTCGAGCACGCGAGCGAAAACCGAAAAATATGAAACTGAACTGAATGTTCAGCCTGTGCAGCGTCCTTTTATACTGTGCGGGGCTCAAAATCCAGCCAATGAGCGCGCCCCAAAAACAGACATCGTAAGTTCATTTCATTGGTTGGAAATTCCTAAGTTTTGATCAGCCAATACGAAATGAGCGCTAGATTAATTCGTAAAAGCCTGTGATTGGCTGATGAATTTTAATGTGTAATCTACAACAGGAGAGCTATGCGGGGGGCTGACGAGGCTTACCCCCATTCAAAGTTTGGACACGGAGGTACACATGGTACCAGGGCCAGAGAAATAACTTTGTCAAGGTTTAGTCATACCCCCCTTTATGGAACATGATAACCACGTGCAGCTTTTGTCTTAAGACCTCCCTCCTATTATCTCGTAGGACACTACGCACACGCTTTACAAGGCGGGAGCCCACAGTGTAAAACTTGGGCGTGTCATAAAAATAAAGTGCGTCATGACGGCATGAAAACGCAGCGAGGAGCGCCGTGTAAAATAGAATCGCGCGTAACAGCTAAAGCCTAAAACCCTACAGATAAACATATGTACTGGAAAATCCTCAAAACCAAATGCCCGTGTGCGTGAACTGTCCAAGCCTATAATCGTGCTATACTGACTCTCCTATCCTTGAGAAAATGGGCTAACAAAAGTCTAAATTGGCGTTGGAAACTAGTCTACAAACCCCGGAGGGTGATGGTCTCGTGCTTAGTGCTATCCCAAATTTTTGCCACCTTGTGCAAATACCTCAGAAAACACACCAACATAACAAAATAATGGCAATAGGTAAAATACACTACAAAATCTAAACATAAAGCATCGAGAAGTAATTGACACAAAAGAAAAATTCAAGCAACAAGCTAAAGCGACAATTTAAAAACATATATAATTGGTGCCCAAAGTCCTAGAACTCTATTTTGGAATGGTCCTGTTAACCGAAACATTACGCTAAGTTGAATGATTCGAAATTTGGTACTTTATCTAGGGTAAACTGAAACCATAACTTCCCAAAACCCACTGGTCAAGTGCTAAAAACACGAAATTCCCAAAGCCTTAACCGGCCATAACTTTTGAGGTATTCGTTTGCGGACACTGTTCGGGGTGGTTTTCTTACTCAGCAGAATGTGGGGAGTCGAATGGTACCAAATTTTACATTGTACTCCGAAAAAGTGGGAATCGCATTTTTCGGAGCCGTATCCGTAAAACGTGTGCACACAAAATTCGAAATTTTCAATTAGCCATAAGTTTTTATCTATGGGTTTGCGGGCCATGTTTGGGGTGGTTTTCTTGCTCTACTCAGCAAGCCGAATCGAATGATACCAATTTCAATCCTGTGGCTCGAAAAAGTTGAAATCGCGTTTTTCAGGATCCGATCCGTAAAAGTGTACATACACAAAATCTTTAAAATCTTTGATTGACCATAACTCCTTAAGTACTGGTTTGCGAACAGGGTTAGGGGTGGTTTTCTTGGCCAGCTCGACGAGCTGAATTGATTGATACCAATTTTAGCACTCAATCCCGGAAAAGCGAAAATCGCGTTTTTGGACCCGGGATCCGTAAACCGTGTACACGTTAAATCCCGAAAACTTCAGAGGCCCATAACTTGTTATCTATTGGTTTCCGGATAAGGTTCGGGGTGGTTTTCTCGATCAGCTCAGCGAGCTGAGTCGAATGGTATTAATTTGAACATCCGATTCCGGAAAAGTGAAAATTGCATTTTTGGGGGCCGGGCCTCCGGACGCACACGCACAAAATCTTGAAGTTTAAAAATGTCTATAACTTTTGACTACCGCATTGCGGGCCATAATTGGGGTGATTTTCTTAGTCGGCACGATGCAGGGAAATTGCCTAATGTCAGCCTACGTGCTATATTCCGTAAAATAACAGTCAAAATTTCCTAAAAACCCAACTCGCGACCAATACTCATAACCTACATTCCCGCTAATTTTAGACGTTCGTTCACTGTGCAGGTTCGGAGTGGCTTTCTCGGCCAAAACAGAAGGCCAAGACAACAGGTACTAAATATAGAACCCCAGGAAGCCCAAAAATGAAAAGAAATTTCAAAATTTAAGTGTCAAGAAATTCAAAATTTTCGCAAGATCCTGGTTTTCGACCTAAAACGGCAGCCGGGACGGCTTACTCGGCCAACCCGGTGTGCCGAACCCAAGGGCGCCAGTTCCGCACCTGAATTATAAGAACAACGGGCCTCAAATCCTAAAAATCCGGTTGTCCTAAGAGACAGATGACCATCGTTCTACTTCATTACCCCCTAAAAATCCCGTTAAGCCTGCGAAGAACATAACTTTGCCTACCCCCTTTTACATATCCTAAACCCAAAAACAAAACTATCCCCCCAATCCTAAACTGCCTACCCCCCTTAGGCTGAGGCGAGGCGTTGCTTAACTGAAAATTTCAAAATTTGCAAATTCAAAACTACTTAAAATCTTTTCTTTCCTCCCCCTTACGACGCGTATCGCGTTTCCTCCGTGCTGAAACTCTCTCGTCGAATTTATCAGCAAGTTTCTGCCTTGCCTGTTGTCTTTGGGGTGCTTTGAAATTGACCGCCCGCACACCCCATACTAACGTCGCAAAACTTAAAATCTCGCTGGAGATGTTTCGTGTACTACCGAGTTACTCTGTGGTGCAAGGGAGGCACAGGTATTTATTCGCATGGCCGCCGTCCAGTTAGCCTCTGTTAGAGCAAGGCTCAAGGCTCTTCACGGTACTAGGACATGACACGCTTGCAGGGGGCTAAGGAAATAAGCTGAAGAGCCTGTCCCCCTTTTCTAGTTTGAGTTCCTGCCAAAAACCCCACGCAACTAAACATTTTCCGTTTTGAAAATTCAAACCCCTACAGGGGTAACTGAAACCGTTATGTTGGAGAATTATAAGAACGGTTTCTACTCACTGCACAAGCGCATTTGTTACCAGTGAAGGGCTATGGCAAGACGGGGCGTCGGAAGTTTCTTCTACCAATTGTGCGCCCTCCCGGAGGAAAACAATGACTACTCACTTAATAGCCCCTTTTGTCTGCTTTTCCGTAGGTTTAACCTGGTTCTAGAGCAGCCACATGAGCTCTTGTGGTGAGCGCGCCTTTTCCCCTTTTTAAGTTTTCGTTACTCTATACATTCGCGTCTCAGGGCGTTGACGAGTTCTCGTACATATTCATTGATAACATACGAGAGCTAATATCTAGAAAATAAGAGAGAGGGGGGTGAACCGTAGAACCAAAACCCAATTGGAGAAGGGGTGCCGGGAGAATAGCAGTGCTTCATTCCCACAACCAGCTAACAGGCGGGGTCCGACATTGGTGCAGCCCGACCACACCTCTCGAGGGTCCCGCCCATGGCGTGTTTGACAACCGGGAGGTGGTGTTTCTACTGCATATACATATATCTTATCTAGCGTATACCTCTATTGTATATTTATTTACATACATATAAGGGCTGTACACCGGAGATTAAATGAGGGGGGACGAGCATGCCAATCTAAGCATTTCCTAATCAATTCATCCACCCTAGGATAGGTAAGAAGACAGGTCTTCGCAACTGCGCCATGCCCTCGCTTTGTCATATTTACCAAACTCTAGCGTTTTCTAACGAACTCCCCCTTTCAATTTAGAGAGGTCCGCCGCCTATCATACGAAGAAAATTTTTAAGAATTTTGATCCAACGGAAGGGAGACATAAAGAGATTAGGCAGGTGCCTTTGTTTAAGTCTCAATTGTTAGTCAGGTAACATCTAGTCAACACTAAAGTCATATATCTAGTCAGACTAAAACGATATATCTAGTCGGGGGTCTAGTCAGCACTCAGGAGGTATACTCTAGTCAGTGCAACGTGTAATTAAAACGTTCGAGTCAAATATTACTGCAACCCGAGGCGAAATTACGTCGAGATGGAGTAAGAACGGTGGTAGTTCAGGGGTAGGTCACGAGTAGCGATAAGCAGAACAAGAGCTCCAGTCGATCTTAGACAAAAATTTAGGCCTTATGCGGCTGTCCAAAAATAAAAAGGAAAATAGCCAATACATATGCGTACATATGAACATGACAACACAGCAAACGAAGCAAAAATGACAAATATAATGAAATAGAACAGCATCCCATTGAGAGGGCCTCATGTTGAGTGAAATTTCTGCACGCTAGGGACTGTGCAACCTTAATAACAAAATCGAACGTACGTACCCCGATGACTTCCCTTATGAGTACCTTGGTCACACGCTAGCATCAACATGACATCCCTATTACTGCTTGAAAATTTGCGAGTTCGCCCTGCCGTGTGTTTCTAAGCACATAAAAGTCTAGTCATGCACTGTCTATTTCTAACCACTTAAAGGTCTAGTCATGCACTGTCTAGTCAGAGCGTTCCAGATCCGTAGCATACATACATACATAAAAAACGCAATAACAGAATACGCGTGAAGAACAACCTTAATAGTAACAACAAACGTAATAATAATGAAATAACAATGACAATGAAATAATAATTAGGAAAAATGCCGGGTACAGTTCCGAGATTCCTGAGGGCACGCACCGTTACATGATCCTGCGCAACTGCCCTTAACTCGATTAAATCGTGCCACGTTATGTGGAAATGATGTCCCTGACAATATTGTGTGCATGCGAAATCTATATATTACAGCTGGGACTCTCCACATACGTATTTTGCGCATCGTTGCAGCTTTTTAGTGTATATAAATGCGAAAAAAATGAGTATGCAAATAAAGAAGCGTAGTCTTCAAGTCAGGGTTGTTTTTTCCGGAAAAAATTATGACCGGAAAAATAAATTTTTTCCATTTTTTTAAGGAAAAAATGGAAAAAATGGAAAAATATTCTTTATTTTAGTGCTCGGTTATCCTTCCCTTAGCCTGTGTGTGCCTAAAAATGCTTGCATTTTGAAACTTTTCGCATACTTGAGCTTCTGAGGACATCCACTGATCATTCCAAACCCAAATCTGAATTTTTGAAAAATTCGATTTTTAAGGCCACAAGTTCAGCCCTTTGTAACCAAATTTTTTCGATAACCCCACTGTTGACGAAACCTGGTGAGTGAACCGAACAAGTTGCATATGTAGTTTTGTAGTGTGGGGGATTCTTAAAGAGAAAGTTTTGTATGTTTATCCCCTGTTCGCGATGGGTTATGTGTACTATGTGTTATGTACATGTGTGTATGTGTGTATGTGTGCATACATAAATGCAGTAGTGTTGTTGTTGTTGTTGTTGTTGTTATTTATTGTTGTTGTTGCTGTGCAGAATTTTGTTGTTGTTGTTTTTGGGTTTATGCAGCAATATACAATTCGTGTCGGCAGTGTGTCTTGTAAATATATACAAGCCTGCGATTTTATGCTTTTGATTTTTATACACGGGTTAGGTTTACAGTAGGTGCAGAAGTTATGCGGTGCGGATAGATTATAGTTTTTGCTTGCAAGCGTGTTAGTTGAGTTTTGTCCATTGGTATAATTGCAATTTTTAGGCCGGTTCATCATGTTTGAAACCATAAAAAGGAATAAATTTGTACCTTAAAAATCAAGGTTTTATTTCAGAGATACAATTTGTAGCATAGTATAACAGAGAAACTTTCATATCTGTGAAATAGTACTGAAATTATCCCCTTTTTGGAAATTTTGGTAGCCTTAATTCCTAGAATTATAACGATTGCAAATTTTAATTTGAAGACAAAATATTAGAAGTTATTTTAAAATTTTAATTTAAAAATATAAAATTTGTTTTGAAATTTATAGATTCTGGTCAAAACTTAGTTTTTAAGTAAATTTTTGTAAATTTTTAGCTAAAATTTTGTTTTGAAAATTACGGATTTTCGTCAAAATAGTGGATTTTTTTACTTTTTATGCGATTTGAAAGATCAATTTTGTTTTTAAAATAAATTACTTGGGTCAAAACAACATACTTTAAATTTTTGAACCGATTTAAAAGTTTAAATTTTCATCTAAAAACTAAATTTTTTAGACAAAACAGCTTTTTGTTAGATTTTAACAAAATTTTTAAGTTGAAATATGTAAGAAAAACTGTCGTTAAGTAAATTTATTAGTTTTCCAGAATTTTGGAGGAATGTTAAAAATGTAATATAAAATTCTAAGAATTCAGCTAACCTTTCGGTTCACGAATATATAAGAGTAGAGCAGGTTAAGAGTGGGGCTCAGAGTTGTACGGGAGCAAATCGCTGCCCGACTTTTTGCGACGTGTGCGACTGGAGATTTATACTGATTGGTTTCACTTACCCTAGGTTTTTTTGATTGTTTATAAGGTTTGCGCGTGAAGTCGCACTTAGAGAATACTTATCGGATAGTGCGCACAGAAGATTTTAGACGATATTTAGCGGCCGGTAGTAGGCGAGAAATTTTCTGCCTGCTCAAGTTAAATTTTGGTATAAAAAATTTTGCTGGTGTGACAATTTTAGTAAGCTTAGGTACTTTACTTGGTAATTTATAGTAGACTGCGCGCATCTACGACTTTGCTCCGTAAGGAAGCCGTAGTTATTAAATTACTTGTTTTATTTCTGGAAAGAGTTACGAAGTCATTGTTTAGCAATTTATTTGAACTGCACCTGTAAAGGAGTCAAAATCTTACACTTTATTTTAATTTGGGGCGTCAGTGGTACGTAGCGAATTTTACGTTAGCACGATCTGTGCTCTACGGAGTTTTCTGAATATTGTGTACGGAGTCTATTTTGGGCGTGGGGTTATCAACTTGATTTGATTCAGTAGGCGCCCCGTGTCATTTTATTGTAAGAGAATTAGCCGTTTGTGTTTGCTTTGGTAACCTTCGAACTTAGTTAGGCAGTCGTTCCCCGGAGTGCCGACCGATTTGAATTTCTGGGTTCGCTGTGTTACATTTGGAGGTCCCACCGAGATACTAGTTTTCTTAACCGGTAAACGAGCGTTGGTCGAAAATTATGTTCGAGTGCTAACCTTTACCCTTTTAAAGAACGTTCAGTTTGTTTTGCAAAAATAACGGCTCGATACAAATTACGCAGTACTGGTGTCTTAGAATCCAGCGACGACGATTCTGAATTTTCTGAACCCCTCGATAGTAACTCCCACCTTGTGTTACAAAACCCAAACATGGAAAATATAACTAGGAACATAGCGCAGCTAGATGCTGTTGTGAAAGATCTTGCTAATCGCGTAGATGATGGCTTGAGAGGATTAAGTGACGATTTTGATTTAATATCCCAACGTGTAAGATTGGGTACTGAACCTGATTTATCAATTACATTTTTTCGGGGAGATTTAACCGGGTCTGATTTTAAAAGTTGGATTGATACTTTCAATACTTATTGTAATGCCCGTTTAATTGATGATGACATGAAACTTAAGGTGTTGCCTGCCTATTTAAAAGGTCGTGCTAAGGATGCATATGAGCGAGTACCTGAACACTCTAAGCGCCGTATTACTGATTTAGTACCGGCTTTAGAGGCCCAATTGACCACCCCTGAGTGGACTATGTACCATGAAGCAGCGCTTGAGCAGCGACATCAGCTGCCTGGTGAAAGTGTTGCAGCTTATTTAAAGGCTATTAAGAATGCTTGTAAAAGTGTTTATCCTAATTTGGACAACGCCGCGTTTGACTGTAGAGTTATACATAGATTTTTCGGCGGTTTACTTCCAACTGAAGCTAAGCTAGAAGTTTTTCGGGATATGCAAAAAACGCTTAAGGAAGCGGAGGACTTAGCTCAGCGCCTAGATATGCAGTCTTTACTCTGTGGAAAACCGACAGGCGTTGATCCTTTGAACATGTCCGTGCCTGCTCCAAAGCAGACTTTGCATACGCTCGCTCTGGGAGTCCAGCTGCTGGCAAATAATCAAAAGCAGCTTATACAGAACATGCGCAGAAACACCGTTAGGAATCCTGAGCCACGGAACAGACCCCAACCTTCTAACGGATACCGAGGTCCACCAAATAGGGGCCCACCAAATCGAAACTTTCAAAATCCACGTCCCGATTTGGCTCAAAATTTTTCCCCTCGCGGTCCGAAGTGTTATAATTGTGGGGAAGTTGGACATTTAGCAATGGCCTGTTTGTTACGTAACGGAAATTTTTCTCGCAATAACAGACTCCAAACACAAAATAATTTTGGGCAGTCGACTTATCGACCAAACTTTCCGGCATCGAACTTTAATCGCCCTGCGCGGCCTAATATCCCAAATTTACCAACTATATCACCAGTCCCGCCTGACAAAGCCGTTGTAGCTACTACTCTAGCATCTAATGATACAAAAGCTGTTAATTCTGGATGCGATTCCAAGCAAGAAATTGACCGTCTTAAGAAAGAGCTTGCTACTTTGCGCAGTCAAAATGCCCTCTTAGTGGATAAATCGTTTCCCAATTTTGTCGGAGCTATCCAGGCTACACATCATGTTGCTAAATTTACCCAAACTGAACCTGCTTCTTTAAAGTTGAATGAAGCTGTTACAGATAAACCACCGGTTCGAAGTAACTGTCTCAGACGATCGAGTAGGTGCAAAGTTCCTCCACTTAAGCCATGGAATATTTTACGTTGTTGTGTGATTGCACTCATATTTAGTTTAACGGGTCGTGTCGATTCTAGTTTAACGCAAACATTACATCAATTACAACCTAAAATTTTTCCGTCTGTTGGGGTCGGGCTTATACCTGAGGGCCTAGTGTTAACCGTAAGTGAATCCATTTACCTGCCTGTAGTTGTGCATGCGGGACAAGATCGAATTAAACCATGCTCTCCTGTTGTTTTTCAAGGTGGCACACCTACTTTTTGTAATTGCACTGGTCAACAGCGTTTATTTAGCATGATTAAGAAACAGGCACTTTCGGATTTGGCTAATAACTATGAGGATACCGTAGACCCTGGGTTTTATGAAGAGCTAATGAGAGACATCTGTGAGAAAAAGCCATTCACTTGTAGTTTTGTTACTTCGGGTCGTAATCGCCGCTTTGTCCCCCTACTGTTGACTGGGTTGACTTCGATCATGGGCACCGGACTCGGAATTGCCAATACTATTAAGTTGTCACATTTGGAACCAAAAATTTTGGCCCTCCAGAAAAGTGTTCGACTTTTGAATGACGAAATCACTGAAAATTCGGAGGCAATTCATAAACTGAATATTAACCAACAGCGAGTTTTCGCAATAACCCATGAGATACAGAAGTATGTAGAACAAACCCGAATTACAATGACCTGCAGTTTAACAGAATCGGTAACGATTTCGCATTTTATTTCTCAATCAAATCAGTTTATAAATGGAGTACGTAAAGTAGTGGATGCATTAGTCCTTGCTAGTGATAGCGGTCGCTTATCTGTCGCAATTCTGTCTGCGACTCAAATTAAGAAGCTTGTTAAACAGAAGCCAACATTGCGAAATTCAGTTTACATACATGATCCCGGATTATTCTACCACTTTGTTACGGTTTATCCCGTGCTGCTAGATATTCGAGAAACAAAATTTGGAATAATTTTGGAAATCCTCCTAATACGAATTAACAACGTGTTGCCGCTTATGAAGGTTATAAACGTCGGTTTTAACATTCCTTCAAAACAAATAATTGCCCGATTAGCTTTGCCTAAGTTTGTAACTTATGCTCGTATGTTTAGTAAGGGGTATTATCACGAAGTAAAGATCGAAGCTTGTGACGAGCGTATTGGTTTATGGTACTGTGGGATGGAAGCTTTGCCAACTAGCGAAGCGGACAGCTGTTTTAGAGGAATGCGCCAAGCCGTAGTGCATAACAATACATGTGCAATGGAAGTTAAACAAATGTTTGCAGGCACCCATATTGAAACCACTCGGGTTGGATTACTTTTGCGTGCTCCGGAACCAACTGTCAAGCTCACAAGGACTAAAAAATTGGTCTCCTCATCTAAAATTGACACTGTGCGTGTTCCGGAACGCGGGGTTATGTTTATGCCTTTTGAAAATTTTAGCATGCTGATTGTTGGAGACCGAGTGCTTATGTCGACTTTTAGGCCCGCTCTTAACTTTGAAATTTCACTTGATGTTCAATATAATTTCACTCTACATCAAGATGTGGTGCCACCGCCAGTGTGGGGAAGCTTAGAAAACGTAGAGTATCAGTCTAATTTGACTCGTACCCAATTAAAAAGGGAGCTTTTGTCTTTTACACCTACTGCTGATTTCAATTTACCCTATAGCGATTTATTAAGTTATATAGCTGTCGGGTTGGTCATGTTGGTAGTGGGTATATGTGTTATATACGCCTGGTATGGCAAATGGTTTAAGTGTTTGCGTTGCTGTTGTAAATCTTATGAACAAGAAAGGTCAACCCCTGTGCAAGTAATATGTACTTCCCCTGAAACTGAAACGTTGGAATTGCCTATACATTCAACTGTTATTGGACCATCAAAATTTTTATGTAGCAAACGGAAACGTGCATTACAGTTTTCAACCAGCCTTTCTCCGAGTCATACCGTAGCGGAGACTGTTTTGACTTTAGGACCCTCTCTTTCGGACTTTGAAATTTACATGAATGATATACCTGTACGAGCAGTTATCGATACTGGGAGTAATATTACTGTTATGTCATCAGAAACTTTTCGAAAATTGAATAAAAACGAAACTAGTCTCGTTCCAGTACCCGCCACCACCGCTGTTGGAGTTACTGGTCATGCATTACCCCTGAAAGGTGCTATTAAGGTACAAATTGAAATAGGTTCCAAATCCCTACCTTTTCATGTGTATGTATCAGATGAATGCGCCCACCCAGCAATACTAGGGGTTGATTTACTACGACAATTTGGCACTATAAGTCTAGATTATGCAGCAGGCATTGTTAAGCTTGGAAAAATGCAGTTAAAGATGGGATATCGGTCAAGCCAAAATGTACTCTTGCCAGATACTACACTTATTCCTTCAAGATCAGAGGTGCTTATACCCTGCGAAGTAAAAGGGTTTGGACATGAGGGTGATGTGTATTTTGAACCAAATTATAAGCTTATTAAGTTATACGGTTTAAACACAGTTGAATTAATATTAAGTGAGGCGGATAACTTAGTTATTCCTTTGCGATTACTTAATATGTCGAATTGTCCTGTTCGGCTGTATAAGGGCATGACAGTTGGTCGAATAGAACCCTTAGATACTTGTGTTTTACCTACTGTATTGAACTTACAATC
>JASANG010003759.1:0-15565 GCA_030248215.1 Enoplolaimus lenunculus
ACCAGGAGCCTGGGCGCCCCTTAAAGTAACATGGGCCAAATTTTTTATAGAAAACTACTTATTAAAATTGTGTTCTTAAAATGTCTTGAAATTGGATTTTTTTAACAAACATTAGCATTCGAAGATTTTTCAACTTAAAATTTTTAGTTGCCAACCATGAATTCAAAATAAACTTCAGCAATGATTGATGTTTTTCATTAGTATTAATTGTAAAAAGTATTTTTGAAAAATCAGACTATTCCACGCGATTCTGGGCCCATGTTACTTTAAGGGGCGTCTAGGCTCTGGTGGGTCTATAAAAGAGTAAGTTTAGTTTCTAGATCACACGTTTTTTGCTAGGCTTAGGCTTAGGAACAACATTTTTGCAACGCTTAGGCTTAGGCTTAGGCTTAGGAACACGCTTAATATACTATTATGTCCCTAAAAGTAACACTTGGCCCGAATCTGAAATAGAATTTTTTCATAAATATTAAAATACGAACATTTCTTTTTCTTAAATTTTTTCATTCTCAGCAAGAATGAAGCGAGCTAGAAGCCAGCCGAATTACTGTAATCAAAGAGGCTCTTTTCAATCCCCATACCCGGACTCTTTAAGAGATTCAGAAATAGAATTGTTTCACAAATATTAAAATCCGAACATTTTTTCTACTTAAATTTTTTTCATTCTCATCGAGAGTGAAACGAGCATTAAACCAGACGAATTATTATATCAAATAGCAGGGTTCCAACCGGAACTCGATTTTGACGGAAGCGGAATCGGAATCAAACATTTCTGTCGGAACCGGAATCGGAATCCGAATTAAGTTTTAGTAATTCTATCAAGAAGTTAAAGTGTATGACTTTTAACTTTTGTTGCAGTTTGCCTGTTTCCGTTACTGTTCACAGTTTCAGTAAAAATTGTTTATAATAGATGATGGAATACACTTAACAACGCGGAACATTTACTATAAGAAAAACCAACAAAATAGCAAATGAACGAAATAAAACTAAACAAGCAAAATCTAAGTTCAATAATCTTAAAAATTCATAACCGAAAAATAACAATTCCGGCATCGGAACAGCAGTCAGCCGGAATCGGAATTGGAAGTTAAATCTTGGCCGGGATTTTAGCCAGATTCGGATTTTTGTATGAAACCCTGTCGAATAGGCGCTTTTCAAATCCCAATCCAACTTTACCGTTATTAGGGTTCGAAGTGTGGTACTAGCATTGAATTCACGAGATACTGCCAGTCGTCCAGCATCGCCAATTTGTTGACACTTTCGTGTTTGCATTTCAAACGGATTCTTAGCATGAAATTCAGCGTAACAATAGTCCGATTCGAAAATACGATGAATCACCAATTGATCCACAATCAGACACACGATTGTCAACATTCGCTGAAGTAAAAGTTTTTACAATAATTTTGTCAACGATGCCACAAAATCTTGTTTGTACTACAAAACGATAATGTATTGTAAATAACATTTCGACGAAAAAACTGAATGAGGTTTTAAAAATTTCGCTGTTCAAACGAAAAATTCTTTAACGATGAGACCGGATATTAATTTACTGTATACCAGAGCGGGATACATATAGTGAATTTTTTTGGCGAACCGGAAGCGGACAAAAACCAGAGTTAAATATGTAAACTTGTTGTACGTGTTTGGAAGTATTTGAGTGTCGCAAAATACGCGTTTAGCGAATCAGAATGAATTGTTAGCTCGAATTTTTCATTTTTTATTCAGCGTATCAAAACTTGAACTTCTTAACATGCCAAAAATGCAATTGTTTCACCAAGATATCCGTAATGAGGTATTATAGCTGCGATTATATTACGCTTAAAACCTACATTTACTATGCGTTTTAAGTTATGGCCAATGTAAAGAACAGGGGTGGAACAGCATTCTAAACAGGACTCCTAAGCGTAAACCTAAGCTTAAGCCTAAGCCTAAGCGTAAGAACAAGTTTGTTCCTAAGCCTAAGCCTAAGCCTAAGCCTAAACCTAAGCCAAGCAAAAAATTAGCCTAAAAACTACCATACCTTTATTGTACTCCCACAGAAAAACGTTCCGCCCCTGATCTTTACATGGGTCCAAGTTATGAATACATGCCTGAAAACGACATGGCTCATACAAAAATGCAACGCGCGCTGGTACATTTTGTTCGATTCAAAACAAGGTTTGTTGCCCTACTCTTGTTTACCGGCCATCAGCGCTTCTCGGTACAACTTACAGCAAATTGCAATACATATCAGCGGTTCTTCGTTCGAGTTGCCGCTCTGGCCCTCACGTCACTGTCTCAAAAACTATCGGGGACACATTTTCGTTCAGGTTTACAATTTGCAGTGGTTCCTGTGACGCGTTCCGAGCTGCTGTATGTAGTATCGGCCCATTTATTGCCAGCCGCTGGTTTTCTCGGACGCACGGCATATCTGAAACAACAGTCAATCACGGCAATTAAAAAGAAAGACACACGGAGAAAAGTACCCGGCTGGGACGGGATTTTGAACGGGCAGGTTCATTCTCGGAGCGAGCTGACTTGCCGGGGGGGGGGGGCTGAAAATTTTCAGAATAGGACATTCAAGGTTTTTCAATGAGTTAAGCAGGTTGTAAACATTCTTTTTGAGGGCGTATTTTCAGGGGGCTGAGCTCCCCGCCCCCCCCACGGTGACAGGCGGTCCCGTGGGTACTGTAGCGAAATTTCCAAAAAGGGAGGTGACGTTCTGCTAGATTTCAAAACTTTTGAGTGTTACCACCAAAAAGAGTCCTGAAAACCGCTGAAATTCTCAAAATTGTGACAAAAGCGTAATAACATTTGAAATTTGCATTTAGCTAAAAAGCTGACAGGATAAAAAAATTTAGTTACGAAAAATTTTCGACCCCGTCTAATAAAGGTCCCTGTCCGCATCAATCGGGCCTGTGATATCCCTTAGATCAGGGTTTCTGCGGGGCATTATATATTGCTGTGAGCCAAATCAAACCCTTAGTAAGACAGCTACACGGGAAGGGGGAACTAGGACCTATACGAGCGGGGCGGTAACCCAACTCCCAGGCATATATAGGTCATTAAATGTTGACTAACGTTTTCCACAGACAATGGTAAAGTTGCGTTTGAGTCAGCGGACCATGATACGCATCGGATGTGTATCCGGTTGCATAAATGCAATCACCTGTGCCGTCAACTGTGTTGCCTGAAATATACTTGCTTTGTACTGCAAGTAATTAGGCTTTACTGTAACAGTAACGCTTGTTATGATTTTTAAGAGATTAAAAAAACACGAATTTTATCCCTACCAATTTAGCTGTTTAGACAAGCAGAAGTTTAGTACTTGGTGATTAAATTTAAGTAAAGACACATCTGAAACTGAGTTAATCCTAGAAAAAAAATTAGCAAAAATTCACTTGTGAGAATTTAGAATTTTATCAAACACAAGTTTTGGCGCGATGAGAATTTAGAATTTTTTCAAATACTAGTTTTGGCGAAATGAGACTTTAAGAATTTTATCAAACATAGTTTTGGCCAATTTTTCTTTAGGAATTTTATCAAACACAATTTTTGGCCAATGAGACTTTAGAATTTTATCAAACACAAGTTTTGGCCAATGAGCTTTGTTTTATCAACACAAGTTTTGGCCAATGAGACTTTAGAATTTTATCAAAGGATACTTTTGGCCAATGAGATTTTAGAATTTTTATCAAACACAAGTTTTGGCCAATAGCTTTAGGAATTTTATCAAACACAAGTTTTGGCGAATGAGACTTTAGAATTTTATCTACAAAAGTTTTGGCAACTTGACTTTAGAATTTTATCAAACACAACTTTTGGCCAATGAGACTTTAGAATTTTATCAAAACAATTTTTGGCCAATTAGACAATATTATATTTCAGTATCATGCATTGTATAACTACAATGCAATGGAAACAAATACCACCGTTCCCGCATGAACATTTTTATTTCACATAAATGCTGCAAATTTTAATTATACCGGGGAGCTCGCACACAATTTGTCCCCTATTGCTCTTCTACGGCGCCTACGCGAACGTCATATTACATTTGAAACTGTTTCATCCGATATGGAGCGCTCCAATTTTCTCGTTGACGTCGAATCAACATGGAAGCAAACCGTGTCCCACCCTGCCCCGGTTAAAACGTGAATCCCGCATAAGGTTCAATTTCAAGTTAAGATTTGAATTTCCATGTTTAGTGACTTGCGTAACCGATTTTTTAACGGTGGAATATTTCAATTTTTACAAAACAATATTACTTAATTCATCGTTAAAGTATGCATATTCGCCAATACTCGCGTGACAATCGGACGCCATCTTTCATGATCAGATAGTTTTCCAACCATCGATTTGCTGAAGCTGTTGATACTGTTTACATGCCATTGAACACATGTCGCAACGTCTGTGCAGCCATTTGCAATCATCTATAATTATTAACCGTGGTCGATCAATTTTAACGCCAACCCTGGTGATCAATTTTAGCTTAACCGGTCTCGATCAATTTCCGCTTAACCGGTGCTCGATCAATTTAAGCTTAACCTGGTCTATCATTAGCTTAACCGGTGGCTCTATCAATTTTAATCTTAAACCGGTGGTCGATCAATTTTAAGCTTAACCGGTGGTCGATCAATTTTTCTTACCTGTGGTCGATCAATTTTAATCTTACAGGTGGTCGATCAATTTTAATCTTACGGGTGGTCGATCAATTTTAATCTTAACCGGTGGTCGATCAATTTTATCTTCCGTGGTCGATCAATTTTAATCTTAACCGGTGGTCGATCAATTTTATCTTACCGTGGTCTATCAATTTTATCTTAACCGGCTGGTCGATTAATTTTTTCCTCTTAACCGGGTGGTCGATCAATTTTTCTCTTAACCAGTGGTCGATCAATTATAAATCTCAACCGGTGGTCGATCATTTTTCTTAACCGGTGGTTGATCTATTTTTCTTACCGGTGGTCGATCATTATCACCTTAACCGGTGGTCGATCAATTCTAATCTTACCGTGGTCTCTCGATTTCCTCCTGTGTCGTCATTTTTCTCTGGCGGCTCTCGATCATTTTTCCCGCGGCGATCCTTTTTCTTACTGGTGGTCGTCAGTTTTATCGTATCGGTGGTCGATCATTTTCACCGTACCGCACCCAGCATTAGAGGTGCAGTAGATATTCTCGATGACATCTGGCACCGGTGCTCTCCTACGTGTCCCCGCCCCGGGCACGCGTTATATATACATATATAAATCACCGGATATTACTACCGCTCCCCGGCCGCGCATTTTCGCGGCCGCCGATGACCCTATATAGGATGGAACTTACATTCGTCTTTCTGTGGTTTATGGTTTAGATTATTGTTTTATCTTGCTTTTTCTTTCTTGTCCTCCGTACCTGGCCGCCTACAAAATATTGAGTATATGTTCGACGTGTAAAGCAGCTTTATGATATCTGGAACCACAACTGCATATCCGTACATCCGTAGGTTCATCCGGCATATCGGACTCGCATGTAGTTTTTGCCGCATATTAAACTGAACCGTATCCGGAGTGCGCCGTCTTATACTTCGTAAAAATACACTAAAATGATTTAGGAGGTTGGATAAGCCTGCCGGGTAGGCATATTTTCCCGTTTCTACGTTCAGCATCGGTGTAGGACAAAGCGAGCGAAAACCATGGACAATTTCTTTTCTGGAACCTAATATTATGCAGGTATTTTTGTTTTATTTAACGAATTAAAATTCTTCTAAGATTAAGTATGCATTCCGTAAACCTTCATATTTTTTGTCTCACTGAAAATACAGAAGCATAGCCAGACTTATAGAAGGAGCGACATGTTACGTTTGGTCACAACCATTTCAATAGGCTTGTCCTCCGTGGACATACCACGGCTAGGTGTCACCCCCCCGGCTACCCCATTGCAGAAATGTAAAATTTATAGGTATTGCGGCCTATGAACAGGGGGCGAACAGTATAAAGCATTTTTCTAGCCTAGCCTAGCCTAAGCGTAAGAATCAGCATATCCCGCCTAGCTAGCCTAAGCCTAAGCTTAGCCTACGCAAGCAAAAATCGCCTAGCCTAAGCCAAGCAAAAGTATTCCCTAAGCCTAGCCTGCCGCAAATATATTCCTAGCCTAGCCTACCAAGCAAAAAATATATTCCTAAGCCCAAGCCTAAGCCATGCAAAAAAATATATTCCTAACCTGTCCTAACAACAAAATATATTCCTAAGCTTAGCCTGCCAACCATGCAAAAAATTAATCTAGCTTAAGCTTACTCTTTACGTTCCGCCCCTGATTTTTACTGGTGCGTCGTATCGCTTACTCCTGGCCAATGGAGTTACGCTATGTAGTTCGCTGCGGCTACAGCTAATTGGTCAGCGTTATCGCTGCAAAAGCCGCGTTCATATCCACCAGTGCGTTGCGCTCCAACAACACATCAGCAAATCCAATGTCAACGACGCAAATTCGTGTCACATTGTTGTTTTCGTGTCCCAAAATGCAAAAATCGAACCAACCAGATAAGGCATAACGCCGTTTTTAGTCCACAAGTACGGCTTACTTGGTCCTCAGGAATCGCAAACTTAATATCAGGCTTCTACAAATTATTTTTCAGCACAATCACAGCAGGACTTGATTTCTATTTCCGCCAGGCCCGCAACAGGTTGCAATATGTTACATTTCATTATCAACTTACGGCTAATTTTGTATAACGCAAATGAATACCTGTTCATTAGCCAATTTTCGTTTTCATTACCAAGTTTTACCAAACCGCCCATGTAAAGATCAGGGGCCGAACGTTTTTCTGTTGGACTGCAATAGAGTGAGCTTAAGGCCCATGTAAAGATCAGGGTCCGAACGTTTTTCTGTGGGACTGCAATAGAGTGAGCTTAACGGCCCATGTAAAGATCAGGGGCGGAACGTTTTTCTGTGCGACTGCAATAGAGTGAGCTTAACGGCCCATGTAAAGATCAGGGGCGGAACGTTTTTCTGTGCGACTGCAATAGAGTGAGCTTAAGGCCCATGTAAAGATCAGGGGCGGAACGTTTTTCTGTGGGACTGCAATAGAGTGAGCTTAACGGCCCATGTAAAGATCAGGGGCCGAACGTTTTTCTGTGGGACTGCAATCGAGTGAGCTTACGGCCCATGTAAAGATCAGGGGCGGAACGTTTTTCTGCAGGACTAGAATGGAGTGCGCTTAAGCTTTAGACTAATTTTTGTGTTTGGCTTAGGCTTACGAATAAAATCATTCTTACGCTTAGGCTTAGGTTTAGGCTTAGGCTTAGGCTTAGAAAAAATGCTTATAATAGTGTTCCGCCCCTGTTCTTTACATTGGGCCCAAATTTCCATAACGGATAATATGTTTATACAAATACCACTAATTAACCACGAATGGATGATCACGCTTTTAGACAAGAGTATGCAACTGAGTACTATTCTGTGTATGAAACAATGAACCCAACGCTTGGTTGCGTTGTTGGTCAGGGTACCTGCTTCAACTATGGGGTTACATCGCTCGAATTTGATGAGTTACATTAGTGTCAACGCTGGCAAATTGCATCGACACCGGTCATGTCTTGGTTCGTGTTACTATGGATCCTGGTTTGTTTTGATTTCAGATATGCCGTGTATAGCAGACTGTTCGCTGGTATCAATTGAAAATGCGGATGTAACGTATAGCGCTGGTGTTGGCCATCCGAGTATGCAAGGCGATACGGCGTCTGTCAGTTGTCACAGTGGATTTTATTTGACCGGATCTGGGAATTTATTGACTTGTACCGTTTCCGGATCTTGGGATATTGAAATTCCAAGTTGTTTGCCGGTTTGTTGTAAGTTTATATATATATATATATATATATATATATATATATATATATATATATATATATATATATATATATATATATATATATATATATATATATTGAGTAACTCGTTTAAGAGGTTTTCGGTTTATGAACCCATATTTACAGCTAACTACATTCGGCTTTTGTACACGTTTCCCCCACATTTAAGGCTAAACCTTAGGTTTACGTGTAGGGGTAGATTCAGGTTTACGCAAAAACTTACGCACTAGGGATAACTTTTAAGAAGGATTTTACTGGAATTACTGTTCCAGTACGGATGCTTGTAAAAATTTTGCTAGTTTCTGCTCGCGAATTGAAAAACACCGGTATGGAAACGTTTTTTACGATTCTGTGGCAAATTATAATGGATCAGCTTAAAAGCTTCAAGCTTACGTTGCAAAATTTGAATCGAAATTCAGCTTTCTCTTATAATTTAGTCTTTTCGTGTTCACATTCGTAACATATTTTAAATTATTTGATTTCATGCTGTATTTGGTAAAACTTGCAAAATTGGCTAATGAAAACGCAAAATTGGCTAATGAACAGCTTATTTCATTTTGCGTTATAACAAAATTAACCGTAATTTGATGATGAAATGTTAACATATTTGCAATTCCTGTTCCGGTTCCTGGCGGAAATAAAATCAATTCCTGTCTGTGATTGTTGTGAAAAATAATTCTTGTTTTAGAAGCCTGATATTAAGTTTTTGATTCCTGAGTTTACCAAGTAAGCCGTACTTGTGGACTAAAAACGGCGTTAATGCCTTTATACTTGTGTTGGTTCAATTTTTGCATTTTAGCAACACGAAAACAACAATGTAACACTGAATTTGCGTCGTTTAACCATTATTTTGCTGATCAGTATTGCTATTTTGTGAACGCAACGCTTACTGGTCGATATGAAGCGGCTAACTTTTGCAGCAATAACGCTGACCAATTAGCTGTATTCCGCAGCGAACGTGCGTTGTATGCGTTGACTCCATTGGCCAGAGTAAGCAATACGACACCCCCATGTAAAGATCAGGGGCGGAACGTAAAGAGTAAGCTTAAGCTTTAGATTAATTTTTTTGCATGGTTTTGGCTTAGGCTTAAGCTTAGGAATATATTTTTTGCTTGGCTTAGGCTTAGGTTTAGGAATATATTTTTTTGCATGGCTTAGGCTTGGGCTTAGGAATATATTTTTTGCTTGGCTTAGGCTTAGGCTTAGGAATATATTTTTTTGCTTGGCTTAGGCTTAGGCTTAGGAATATACTTTTTGCTTGGCTTAGGCTTAGGCTTAGGAATATTTTTTGCTTGGCTTAGGCTTAAGCTTAGGCTTAAGCTTAGGCTTAGGCTCAGGAATATACTCATTCTTACGCTTAGGCTTAGGCTTAGGCTTAGAAAAATGCTTATAATACTGTTCCGCCCCCTGTTCTTTATATTGGCCGCAATACCTATAAATTTTACATTTCTGCAATGGCGTAGCCGGGGGGGGGGGTGACACCTAACTAATTCATACCGTTGTTGTAATTTTTGTCCACGGATGTTACAAGCCTATTTTGAAATGGTTTGTGACCAAACGTAACATGTCGCTCCTTCTATAATTCTGGCTATGCTTCTGTATTTTCAGTAGACAAAAAATATTGAAGGTTTACGGTAATTTGCATACTTAATCTTAGAATTTTTTGAATTTTAATTCGTTAAATAAAACAAAAATACCTGCATAATATTAGGTTCCAGAAAAGAAATTGTCCATGATTTTCGCTCGCTTTGTTCCTACACCGATGCTTAACGTAAAAACGGGAAAATCCTGCTACCGGCAGGGCTTATCCAACCTCTCCTAAATCATTTTAGTGTATTTTTACGAAGTATAACACGGCGCCACTTCCGGATATCCGGTTTCAGTTTAATATGCGGCAAAAAACTAACATCCGATTCCGATATCCGGTATAAACCTGCCGGATATACCGGATATTTGCAGTTGTGGTTCCAGATATCATAAAGCTGCTTTTTACACGTCGAACTATATACTCGATATTTTGTAGCGACTGCAGTTCCGGGTACGTCCAGACTGGACAATGAAATGAAAAATCCAAGAAATAAAACAATAATCTTAAATCCATAAATCCACATTTTTGAACGACTCAAATACTTCGAACAGTGTACAAATTTCCATCCTATATCCGGTTACCATCCGGCTCCGGTTCCGGAACAAAATTTACTATCCGGCTCGGGTTTCGGCATCCGGTAATATTAATATCCGGTGGATCCTTTATATATGTATATATAACGCGTGCCCTGGGGCCGGGTCTGACACGTTATTGGACGATGCCTCACCGGTGCCAGTTTATATTTTCATTTGAATTATCTACTTGTTCTTCACCTCTAATGCTGGGTCCGGTTACGGTATTAAAATTGATCGACCACCGATTACGATTAAAATTGACCGACCACCAGTTAAGATTAAAATTGATCGACCACCGGTTAAGATTATAATTGATCGACCACCGGTTAAGAGAAAAATTGATCGACCACCGGTTAAGAGAAAAATTGATCGACCACCGGTTAAGATTAAAATTGATCGACCACCGGTTAAGATTATAATTGATCGACCACCGGTTAAGAGAAAAATTGATCGACCACCGGTTAAGATTAAAATTGATCGACCACCGGTTAAGATTATAATTGATCGACCACTGGTTAAGAGAAAAATTGATCGACCACCGGTTAAGAGAAAAATTGATCGACCACCGGTTAAGATTAAAATTGATCGACCACCGGTTAAGATTAAAATTGATCGACCACCGGTTAAGATTAAAATTGATCGACCACCGGTTAAGATTAAAATTGATCGACCACCGGTTAAGATTAAAATTGATCGACCACCGGTTAAGATTAAAATTGATCGACCACCTGTTAAGATTAAAATTGATCGACCACCGGTTAAGATTAAAATTGATCGACCACCGGTTAAGCTTAAAATTGATCGACCACCGGTTAAGATTAAAATTGATCGACCACCGGTTAAGCTTAAAATTGATCGACCACCGGTTAAGCTTAAAATTGATCGACCACCGGTTAAGCTTAAAATTGATCGACCACCGGTTAAGCTTAAAATTGATCGACCACCGGTTAACATTAAAATTGATCGACCACCGGTTTAATAATTATAGATGATTGCAAATGGCTGCACAGACGTTGCGACATGTGTTCAATGGCATGTAAACGGTATCAAATCAGCTTCAGCAAATCGATCATTGGAAAACTATCTGATCATGAAAGATGGCGTCCAATTGTCACGCGAGTATTTGGCGAATACTGCATACTTTAACGATGAATTAAGTAATATTGTTTTGTAAAAATTGAAATATTCCACCGTTAAAAAATCGGTTACGGTCGTTTCATCGTAAACGCTGGAATTCGAATCTTAACTTGAAATTGAACCTTATGCGGGATTCACGTTTTAACCGGGGCAGGGTGGGACACGGTTTGCTCCATGTTGATTCGACGTCAACGGTAAAATTCGAGCGCTCATATCGGATGAACAGACAAAACTCGAATGTCATATGACATTCGCGTACAAACCACCGCTCTCAGAAGATCAATCAGGGACAAATTGTGTACCAAGCTTCCCCGGTTATAACGTGAAGCCCGCATTATATAAAATAGAAAATATTCATGCGGGAACGGTTTAAGTATTTGTTTCCATTGCATTGTAGTTATACAATGCATGATACTGAAATATAATATTGTCTAATTGGCCAAAACTTGTGTTTGATAAAATTCTAAAGTCTCATTGGCCAAAACTTGTGTTTGATAAAATTCTAAAGTCTCATTGGCCAAAACTTGTGTAGATAAAATTCTAAAGTCTCATTGGCCAAAACTTGTGTTTGATAAAATTCTAAAGTCTCATTGGCCAAAACTTGTGTTTGATAAAATTCTAAAATCTCATTGGCCAAAACTTGTCTTTGATAAAATTCTAAAGTCTCATTGGCCAAAACTTGTGTTGATAAAATTCTAAAGTCTCATTGGCCAAAACTTGTGTTTGATAAAATTCTAAAGTCTCATTGGCCAAAACTTGTGTTTGATAAAATTCTAAAGTCTCATTGGCCAAAACTTGTGTTTGATAAAATTCTAAAGTCTCATTGGCCAAAACTTGTATTTGATAAAATTCTAAAGTCTCATTGGCCAAAACTTGTGTTTGATAAAATTCTAAAGTCTCACAAGTGAATTTTTGCTAATTTTTTTCTAAATAACTCAGTTACAGATGTGTCTTTACTTAGAATTTAATCACCGAGTACTAAACTTCTGCTTATTCTAAACAGCTAAGAAAGTTGGTAGGAATAGATTCGTGTTTTTTAATCTCTTAAAAATCATAACAACCGTTACTGTTACAGTAAAGCCTAATTGCAACTGCAGTACAAAGCAAGTATATTTTCAGGCAACACAGTTGACGGCACAGGTGATTGCATTTATGCAACCGGATACACATCCGATACGTATCATGGTACTGACTGCAACGCAACTTTACCATTTGTCTGTGAAAAACGTTAGTCAAACATTAATGACCCTGGTTGTATGCCGGGGAAGTTAGGTTACCACCCGCTAGTATAGGTCCTAGTTCCCCCTTCCGGTGTAATATCTTACTAAGGGTTTGATTTGGCTCACCGCATTATATAATGCCCGCAGAAGTCCTGATCTAGGGGATACGCAGGCCCGATTGATGCGGACAGGGACGTTTATAGACGGGGTAGAAAAATTTTCGTAACTAAATTTTTTTATACTGTCAGCTTTTTAGCTAAATGCAAATTTCAAGATATTATACACTTTGTCACAATTTTGAGATTTTTTGCCAGCGGTTTTAGGGACTCTTTTTGGTGGTAACACTAGAAAGTTTCTTTGAAATCTAGCAGAACGTAGCCTCCCTTTTCAAAATTTGGCTACACCCACGGGACCGTAGCCATGGGGGGGCAGGGGGACTCAGCCCCCCTGGAAAATTTTCGCCCTCCCCCCCAGAAAGTTTTCAACCTTGCTTGTAACTCATTGAAAACCCTTGAATGTCCCTCTGAAAAATTTTCAGCCCCCCCCCCCCAGCAAGGTGAGCTGGCTACGAGAATGAACCTGCCGTTCAAAAATCCCGTCCCAGCCGGGTACGCTCCGTGTGCTCTTTTACTTTAATTGCCGTGATTGATATTTGTTTCAGATATGCCATGCATCCGAGAATGCCGGCCGCTGGCAATTATTATGGGCGATGCTACATACAGCAGCTCGGAACGCGTCACAGGAACCACTGCAAATATAACCTGTAACGCAAATTATGTCCCCGATGGCATTTCAACAGTGACGTGTGGGCCAGACGGCGACTGGACCCCAAAACCGCCGATATGTATTGCAATTTGCTGTAAGTTGTACCGAGAAGCGCTGATGGCCGGTAAACAAGAGTAGGGCAACAAACCTTGTTTTGAATGGAACAAAATGTACCAGCGCGCGTTGCATTTTTGTATGAGCCATGTCGTTTTCAGGCGTGTATTCATAACTTGGACCCATGTAAAGATCAGGGGCGGAACGTTTTTCTGTGGGAGTACGATAGAGGTATCATAAGCTTTAGGCTAATTTTTTGCTTGGCTTAGGTTTAGGCTTAGGCTTAGGCTTAGGCTTAGGAACAAACTTGTTCTTACGCTTAGGCTTAGGCTTAAGCTTAGGTTTACGCTTAGGAGTATGCTTAGAATGCTGTTCCACCCCTGTTCTTTACATTGGCCATAACTTAAAACGCATAGTAAATGTAGGTTTTAAGCGTAATATAATCGCAGCTATATTGCCTCATACCGGATATATTGGTGAAACAATTGCATTTTTGGCATGTTAAGAAGTTCAAGTTTTGATACGCTGAATAAAAAATGAAAAATTCAAGCTAACAATTAATTCTGATTCGCTAAACGCGTATTTTGCGACACTCAAATACTTCCAAACACGTACAACAAGTTTAGATATTAACTCTGGTTTATATCCGCTTCCGGTTCGGCAAAAAAATTCACTATATGTATCCCGCTCTGGTATCCGGTAAATTAATATCCGGTCTCATCGTTAAAGAATTTTTCATTTGAACAGCGAAATTTTTAAAACCTCATTCAGTTTTTTCGTCGAAATGTTATTTACAATACATTATCGTTTTGTAATACAAACAAGATTTTGTGGCATCGTTGACAAAATTATTGTAAAAACTTTTACTTCAGCGAATGTTGACAATCGTGTGTCTGATTGTGGATCAATTGGTGATCATAGTATTTTCGAATCGGACTATTGTTACGCTGAATTTCATGCTAAGAATCCGTTTGAAATGCAAACACGAAAGTGTCAACAAATTGGCGATGCTGGACGACT
This sequence comes from Enoplolaimus lenunculus, assembly GCA_030248215.1. NCBI lineage: Eukaryota > Metazoa > Nematoda > Enoplea > Enoplida > Thoracostomopsidae > Enoplolaimus > Enoplolaimus lenunculus. The sequence goes on from JASANG010003759.1 coordinate 14,180, forward strand.
GGCAGTATCTCGTGATTCGAATGCTCATACCGCACTTCGAACCCTGATAACGGTAAAGTTGGATTGGGGATTGAAAAGCGCCTATTGGACAGGGTTCCATCGAAATTCCGAATCTGGCTAAAATTCCGGCCAAATTTAACTTCCGATTCCGATTCCGGCTGACTGCTGTTCCGATGCCGGAATTGTTATTTTTCGGTTATGAATTTTTAAGATTATTGAACTTAGATTTTGCTTGTTTAGTTTTATTTCGTTCATTTGCTATTTTGTTGGTTTTTCTTATAGTAAATGTTCCGCGTTGTTAAGTGTATTCCGTCAACTATATAAACAATTTTTACTGAAACTGTGAACAGTAACGGAAACAGGCAAACTGCAACAAAAGTTAAAAGTCATACACTTTTAACTTCTTGATAGAATTACTAAAACTTAATTCGGATTCCGATTCCGGTTCCGACAGAAATGTTTGATTCCGATTCCGCTTCCGTCAAAATCAAGTTCCGGTTGGAACCCTGCTATTTGATATAATAATTCGTCTGGTTTCATGCTCGCTTCGCTCTCGATGAGAATGAAAAAAATTTAAGTAGAAAAAATGTTCGGATTTTAATATTTGTGAAACAATTCTATTTCTGAATCTCTTAAAGAGTCCGGGTATGGGGATTGAAAAGAGCCTATTTGATACAGTAATTCGGCTGGCTTCTAGCTCGCTTCATTCTTGCTGAGAATGAAAAAATTTAAGAAAAAGAAATGTTCGTATTTTAATATTTATGAAAAAATTCTATTTCAGATTCGGGCCAATGTTACTTTTAGGAGCGTAATAGTATATTAAGCGTGTTCCTAAGCCTAAGCCTAAGCCTAAGCGTTGCAAAAATGTGTTCCTAAGCCTAAGCCTAAGCAAAAAACATGTAATCTAGAAACTAAACTTACTCTTTTATAGACCCACCAGAAACCTGGACGCCCCTTAAAGTAACATGGGCCCAGAATCGCGTGAATAGTCTGATTTCAAAAATACTTTTACAATTAATACTCATGAAAAACATCAATCATTGCTGAAGTTTATTTTGAATTCATGGTTGGCAACTAAAAATTTTAAGTTGAAAAATCTTCGAATGCTAATGTTTGTTAAAAAAATCCAATTTCAAGACATTTTAAGAACACAATTTTAATAAGTAGTTTTCTATAAAAAATTTGGCCCATGTTACTTTAAGGGGCGCCCAGGCTCCTGGTGTTACGGGAATTGCATTCCCTACACACGTACTTAAAATCAGAATAAAGCTGGTTAAGGAGAATCTAACGATTCGTATATATACATTTTGAATAGTGATAAAAAATTAAGCTTTACTAATCGAACCGGCTCGCCGTCGATGCAACGGTTACGATGTCACTATCATC